>JASSUY010033568.1:0-71175 GCA_032466535.1 Forpus xanthops
GGCCTTGAACACCACCAGGGATGGAGCATTCACAGCTTCCCTGGGCAACACATTCCAGTGCCTCACCACCCTTACAGGATACCTCTCAGGTTACAGGAAGTGTCCCTGTGAGGGTCCCCCTGGGGGGCATGGGCAGCCCACCTGTCTGCTTCTTCCCAGTAACCCCCCCATTATAGACAGTAGCCTCCCAGCTCTTGTCCACTTAATGCCAGAAGTCCTAATACAGCTCGTGGATGTGATACCCAGGACCAAGGCACCCTGCCCACACTATGTCCTGGTGTCACCTTCTGGTAGCTTTGCTACTGAGGGGCAGGAGAGAAGACAAGGCAGGTGCAAAGCTCCACATGGGAACACAGGTGAGAAACAGACAAAGAAGATGCTTGGGAGCTCGGTGGGGTGGGGGTTGCTCACAGCCTATCCAACTTAGCTTGGCTTACCTACAACCAGTTCCCGCACTTCCTTCCAGCGGATGAGGCTGCCTGTTTCATGCACCAAGGTGACAGCGATCCTCCTCTGGATGCCCTGAGACCCACAAGGCCAGAGAGAAGGGATAGGAGTTAACAAAGCTCCCAGTAGGAGTTAGAGCCAGAACAGCATCTCAGGGATGGAGTACCTGGTGGAGGAGGAAGGTCCCATGGCATGGCATGCCTCCACGGTGGTCCACAACAGCAGGGATGTAGCTGGAAGACAGGATCATGGCACAACAGAAAACCCATTAGCCTGTGCAGAGGTGCCAAGCACTGGCCAAATCACTGTGCTGCCTCCCTCTCCTTCCTGCTCCCCTTTCCAGCAGGACTTACTCGCCATTGGCTTCCAGCTCACAGATCTCAAAGAAGACCATCAGGTCATACTTGCACTGGCATGGGCCAGGGCTGGGCCGAGTCATGGTGCTCAGCTTCGTTGCAGGCACTGTGACAAGTTGGAAAGACAGCTTAAAAAGTGAGATTGCTGCTGGCATCTGGACTGTCTGATGGCAGGCAAGATACGGGCAGAGCAGGCAGGGACCACAGGAAGACACATGGAGGTGGCAGAAGGCAGGAAGGAATGTACAGAGTGGGACAGCCCCATCCCAGAGACCTTGCTGACCCCTTGCTGAGCCATCCAGGGTGGGTAGCCTCCTTCCTGAGATTCCACAGGAGGTGGGAAGGGGGATTTGTATCATCTAAGTGGTGCAGGAATGGGCGCCAGGCCTTTAGGGTGTCCCTGGTGGTAGTGCATTTTGGTCTGCAGTACATTTTGTGGTGCCCTGTGATCATAACTGGCTCCCTTGTGGACAGGGACACTGTACCCAGCACAGGGACTACGGGTGGATAGAGGAGCAGGAGGTCAAATCCCCTACCTGGTTTGGAGAGCGGCATCACACGGGGCAAGTGGCGCCGGGATGGCCTCAGTGGGCTGCAGAGAGAACCAGCTCTGTTAAAGCATCCACAAGGACCCATGAACCAGTCCACCCCACCTACACCCTAGGGCCACCCCCTTCTACCACCTAACCCCCTTCTCTAGGTCCCCAGGAAGCCATCTGTACTGGGTGCCCTAGTGGCACCCAGTGGCTGGAGCAGCCATGGGTGCACCCACCTCAGGACATCCTTGCAGAGGGGCGGGAAGGGGTGCTGCTGGTAATGCCCAAAGACTTCAAATACAATAGGCTGGCTCTTGATGTATTCAATGAAGGATTTGGTCACCTCCACAGCAATCTAGAAGAGAAAGAGCCATCAACAGTGCAGTTCAGCTAGGAAAGGGCTGCAGCCAGCAACAGCACTGGGGAAGTGGAAGGGTGCAAGCCTGCCCAATCCCCTGCAAACCTCACCCACCCCTTTCCTTGTGGCTCAGTGATGCTCTGCCCACAAAGACCACTGTAGTGAAATCCTAGTCTTTTTGGATGGCAGCTTTTTGCACTTTGCCTTACGCATCCACTTTGTCTAAGGCTGCCTTAGCTAGGCAGCTCTGACTATCTTCTCTGGGGAGAAGATCCAGTCAACAGCTCTGCAGAGACTACAGCAGCCATAAGGGTAAGGGGATGCGGGCAGGGCATAGGTACTCACGTTTTGGACGTGATAGAAGCCCAGTGGTGGCCCTCGTCCTGTGTTCTTCAAGGGCTCGGTTGAAAAGGCCTCATCATGGCGATGGATGAAGCTGCAGAGGGAGGGAAAGTGACTCAGGAGCTGTGGGATAGGGACGTGCTGGAGCAGGGAGGAGAGAGAAGGAAGAGACTAGGACAAGAGTTCCCCCCAATACCTTGGGCTGGCACAGAATTCCCCCAACCTGATGGGATCCTCTCCCTGCCTTTCTCCAGAAACCAGAGAAGGTACCAGACAAGCACATGGGCTCATTCCACAGCCCTTGGGTTTGCCTCCAGTCCCTGAAGGGCTCAGAGGTAGGGGTTCTGGGGCTCCTCTACTTTCATCACCAATCCAAGGCAATGACCAGAGCACACTGGGAGATGTAGAGCTGGAGGGGCATAGGGGACTCACTTGAACTGGCAGAAGATGTCTGCATATTCTGCAGAGATGCTGGAGGCTTGCAATACTGTCACGCGGAATGTGAACATGCTGCCCAGCTTCAAGTGGTCCAGAGCCGTCTCCAGTGGCCCTTCTGACACAGACTTCTCTGGGCTGTCCAAAAGAAGGTCCTCTGGTGTCACTGCAGGGAGGGAAGGGTCCTCAGTAAGTCCTCAGTAGAGGTGAGGCATCTCACCCCTCAGCATCTGCCAGGAGCCCTGCACTAGGGCAACGGGCCTTTGATGCTCAGGTGCAAAGAAGAGGCTGGGTGTCAGGAGAGGGGTCTGCTCCGCAGCCACTTGTCAGCACCCCCTCACCTGTGCAGGTATTGTTGTTGACCTCATCAGCAGAGGGACCCACGTCGCTGACCTGACCCTGGCCTTCGACAATGCGCAGCTCCTCCTGGGAGGTCCCCGAGCGAGACATCCCCACGGCTGGGCATGACTCCGACTGGAACTGCACCAGGAATCATAGAATAGTTTGGGTTGGAGGGGGCCTGAAAGATCATCCAGTTCCAACCCCTCTGCCAATGGCAGGGACATCTTCCACTACGGAGCCAAGGGATGCTGGTGGTCTTCAGGGTGGTTCTGTTTACACCGTCCATCCCTGTCCTGAGCAGCAGGGTACCTCCAGCTCTCCCCCCGCCCCCATAGCACCCACCTAGGACACAGTCAAGAGCAAGGTGATGCCTGCTCCTCTAGGAGCCTGGTGGCCCACATGAGGGAGCATTGCCATGGCAGGCAAGGGGTCTGTGGTACTCAGGCACCCACCAAGAGCCAGCTGCCACCATACCTTCTCAAAGTGCTGGTCATCGAAGGATATCTTGGCCGTCCCCGACTGCCGCACGCCAGAGCCATAGTCAGGGGCTTCCTCATCGGCTGGAGGAGGGATGGGGGTGAGCCAGCATGGGGGACGTGGGGGATGTGAGGGGCACATATTTTGGGGGATCCCCCTCCTACCTGAGATGGCCTGCACCGCCACGCGCAGGAAGCCCTTCACCTCGCCCTTCTCGCTGACGATGGCCACGCGGTGGACCAGGGGCACAGGGTAGAGGAGGTTGCTCAGGTAGACGAAGGCCCTGCCAGTGAGGGGAAGGGGAGAGGGACACACAACACGGGGGGGGGAGAGCGGTCACTGCTCCCACCCGCAGGTGCCCAGGCACAGTGGCATGGCTGGCGCCGGCCGGGATCCCAGGTCACCGCTCACGGCGCAACCGCGGCGCTGCAAAGCAAAACTAAAGAGAAGGCAGCCAGGGCCAGCCGGGAAGGGTCGGGAACGGGCAGCGGGCAGGCAGCGGGCAGCGCACCGTGGGCAGCACCACGAAGCAGACCGGCCTTGCCTACCTCTCCGGCTGTCACCTCCGTGGCGGGCGGGGAGGGGAGGGGGGCTGCGCTGGTGCCACCGTGAAGCTGGGAGGGAAGAGGACCTTCTCTGTGGTGCAGAGCTGGAGCACTAGGGCAGGAGGTGCTGCGACATGACTTGGGGGCAGCTGAGGAATCACCATGGAGGGGGACAGGGGCAAGGCAGGGAGGGGAAAGGAGGGTAACGAGGGAGGTAGAGACCAGCAGGTGTGAAGGAGAGAAGAGGAGGTCCTGGCTGGAGACCAGAAGCCTCCAGAGATGAACCTGCTCTGCCTGCAGTGACTACTGGTGGCTTTGCCCTGCTGCATGGCATGGCTGGCAACATTGGTGGCATGTGTCCCCCTGACCCCATCCCTTCCTATGTGTGGCTTCAGGGTGCCAGGCTGTCCACCAGCACATCACAGGGAAGGGGCCACACTGGGGTTCAACATGATGTGATGGCTGCCCCATGTTGCTGCTGACAACTTCTGTCAGGCTGCAGATCCCTGTTTCTCAAGTGTTTTGACTCCTCTTGCTGCCTTCTTCAACCTCCCCACCAGCTGGCTCGCTGTTCGACTGGTTCCTGGCACTCTGGTAATGGTCCTTGTCATGCCCTCAGCAGTGACAAGTCATCTACACAGCCTTTGGCACCAAGCTCCCTGCTGAGAAGTGCTAACTACTCTTCCCAGCAAAAAGAGGGTGCAGGGTGCCTGGCACCCTTCCCCAGGGCACCCACCAACATCTTGACATGCAATATCTTCAGGTGTCACTGGGACAGCCAGGATACTTCTGCTTCTTTGCATCTCCAGGCAGCTGGCAGTGCTTTCCTGCCTTGCAGGCATCTTCGCAGACATCCAACAGCACCCAAAGGTGGCCTAGTGGCTTAGGAGGCCTTAGGCCCACACTTGCAGCCCAAGCCCCAAGGTCTGGAGATTCCCCCTTGCTCTGGTGTATCTCATTGACCACAAACTGTTGCTTGAGGCTTTTCCACCCAAATCATCTCCAAGGTTTCAAATTGTGAAGCAAAGGTAATGTGCCATCACTGTCTCCTGCTGGGGCAATCTCACTCCATGTCTTTGAGGCCACCAGGGACAAGTGGCTGGCGTGGTCCAGAGCTTCTCATGTGGCCCTGTGGCCACAGGGAGTTCTTGAAAGTGCATGAATCTGGGTTCACCCACCATCCTGAAATAGCAGGGCACCTGGTGTTGAAGCCAAGGAGGTGGAGGGGGGAGGAAAGAGAGGGAGGGAAGAGGGGGAGGGAAGGAGGAGGGGGACACGTGTGTCACTAGAGGAAGGAGGGCAGGGACACTAACCACAAGATTGGTGAGGTGCAAAGATGGCATGCTCAGACCAAAGAAAAGCCTTTCCAAAGGAATACAAAAGTGAAATAACCCCAATTTTCGCTAAAGCTTTGGAGAGACAGAGCCAGCAGCTAAAAAAAACCAAAACCAAACCAAACCAAACTAAACAAAACCAAAAACCTTAAAGATAAAAAAAAAAAAGGGAAAAAAATCAAATACAAGGTTCCAATCATAAACCAATCCAAGCACACTTCACAAGAAATGTGGCCGGCGGAGCTGCTGCGCGGGGAGCCAAACCCAGGGCAGACTCAAAAGAAGTCGGAATGCGCTAAGCTCCAGGGAATGTTCCCGGCACGGAGCGGGGCTGCTGCCACAGGGCCTTGTTTGTTTTTTTGAAGTGCCCCTGAGAGTTTTGGGGCTTTTTGAGGTGTTGGTTGTTTTGTTTTTTAAAATAAGGAAAAAAGGAAAAAAAGGGGGAAGAACCCAGCTCTTTCGGTCGGAGGCTGCAGGACTCTTATCCCACCTCCGCCCTCTCTGCCTACACTGGTCCCACTCCTCCCCACCTTGCTGCTCATACTCTGTCTGGCAGGGATGAGCCTGGCTTTAGCACATCAAGGAAGAGAGCTCCACTGCTCCAGCTCCACCCCAGTTGGAGCAAGCCCAACAGGGAGAGGTTCACTGTCATGAGACCCTTTTGCTAGCACATGGATCAGAGGCTCCAGGACGAGCTCTGGGTACACAGCACCTTGGGAAAACCCTGGAGCAGAGCTGGCAGCAACCACATCCCATCTTGGGAATAGGCAGATCTAGACTGGATTTGGTAGCTGGTGAGCTTCTCCAGGCCAAGACTGATGGAGCTCATGGGGGTCTCCCGGCCAACAGGTATGAAACCTCAAGCTCTTGTCCTTGGCCGGAGCTGAGGAAGAGTTGGAGCCTGCACCCGTGTCCCATGGCCTCCCTGTGTCAAGTTGTCAGAGATGGCTGCAAGCCGAGCACTGGGTATGTGCAGTGAGAGAAAACACTTCTTTTCAGAGTCCTCCTCTCCCTCTTGCACTCTGGTCTCCCCTTTCATTCATCAGCTTTGTCCTCAACCACCTGGAGACATCCAAGCCTCATGTCTGGGGGAGGATGGCCAAGCTGCTGCCAGAAACATGCATGGCTTCAAAGTACCTGCATGTCCCCAGCCAGCAGCACTGCAGGGAGTCACCCTGGGCCAGGTCCACAAAAGTACTGAAGACCAAGACCACCAGGCAGCTTCACTGGCTGCTTCAGTGCCAGGGATGCAGCAGAGCTTCCCTTCGTGGGGGCTGCCCAAAGACGGGCCTGCCTAAAGGGTCTCCAGTGGAGCTGATGTTATCTGACTCCTCCTGCTGTCCCCTACTGCGTCTATGCTTGTCACAGCCCTACCTCGGTGGACAACTTGTGGCCCCACTGGGTGCCCCAGGCTTGGCAGCAATGCCTGCCAGCTGGCCACCCTCTGTGTCTCCAGCACACCCCGGAGGTGGGAGTCATGTCCGAAAGCAGTTCCCTCACACGAAAGAGCTAGTTCCTTCCCGGCATGCTCTCCTAAAACCTCACCAACCTTCCTACTAAACTGAACAGGGGGGAGCGGTCGTAAAACGGATCCCGGCCATCACACAGTGGGCACTCCGGAAAGATGTCTTCCTCCAGGTCCTCCGCCTCCTCCTCCTCCTCCTCCTCCTGCCCCTGGTGCTGCTCGTCAGCAGGCTCGGTGATGTCGGAGTCGGGGTTCGAGAAGGTAGGGGAGGGGGTGAGATCAGCCATGCGCTCGCTCATGCATGTGTTGAAAAGAGGAGAGCTGTTGCAGCCAGAGATATCTGAACTAAGGTTAGTACAACAAGATAGAAGACAGGTTAACACCAGCTGTTCCAAACAGAGAGAGCAAGAAAAGGAATTTTGAGTTTTTTTCTAGGTTGTTTTGTTTTTCTCCTGCTTAGGTTTTGGGTAAGTGGGTTTTTCCGCTTAAACCAAAGGACGTCAGGAAGACCTGTCCATCCAGTGTGTCTCCAAAAGGAAGCCAGCAACCACCATCAGCTATAAAGGGCGGAGAAAAGAGTGAGCCAAGGAACTGGTGCAAACTGTGGCAATTCCCCTTGCTGGCTTTACAGGCAGCACAGGGACTGCGTGTGGCATGAGGCTCGCTGCCACTCCTGCCGCCAAAGGGAACCTCTCCATGAGCATGCGGCTCAGCTCCCTGCTCCCCCTGTCCATCAAAGCAGACCCACTCTCCAGGGTAGCCCATCCTTGTTGCTGGCACGGCACCCTTCCAACCGGCATGCGAGAGGTGCAGTGAGACACGCGGCACATACCAGACAGACAGACGCTTGACACCAACACGTGCTCATGTTCATGGAGGTCACAGTAACACAGGCTCTTGGCCTACTGGACAGCTGCGGGTCCCCCAGTTCCCACTGTCAGCAAGCCAAGAGCCCATGCCTCACAGCACTGGGTTAGGGCAGGTAGCAGGAGCATTGTTAGGGGCTTGCAGGTCCCTCAGGCTCCCAGCAGCCAACACGGAAGAGAGCCATTGCAGACAGTATGGGCCCTGACCACCATTGTGTGAGGACAACACATCCTTCCAGCGCACAGCCCCAAAGAGGTGAATGCTGGCAGCACTTCCTCCTGCTGGCTGCCTGGGGGTCCCAGCTGTGCTTAACAAGGAGCCAAAGCGCTCACCTGCCCACCAGCCTGAACCAGGGGAAGCGGTCGTAGAAAGGATCTCCACCAGTCACCACGTTATCACAATCGTCAATGACACTGGAAGGCACTTCTGCTGCACGGTCATACATTTCACGCATCAGGTCCAGGCGTTGCCTGCAGGTAGAGGGGAATGCAGTGGGCAGCAGTGAAAAACTGGACTGAAGCCATACAAGCCCTCCCTGATGTGGGCATCATTCACCCACCTCAGTTTCTCCAGGGTCCAGTAATGTGTTGCCCCATTCTTCTGGTCTTGCACCTCTACGGCCACAATGGTCCGGGGGAATGGCCGCTTCTCCCGGTCTTTGGCAGCATCAGGAGGCAGCAGGTCAGGAGGGAGAGGTGAGTACAGCGTGTCCGTAAGGAGAACAAACTGGAACTGGACCTGAAGAGGGGCAGAGGGGGACAATGAGCCACCTGTGAGGACAGCAAGCTCCATGTGCCTCTAGTAAGTTTGTCTTCAGAACTTCCCTGGCTTTCCATGCTTGTGGCCTCTGCCATGGGTTCTACAGCAAGCCAGAGAGGAGCCCTAGGCACCCACCTTCTTCTTCAGCTCCACACTGATGGCATTGGCTTCCTTGAGGAAGATGGCATTGCCCCAGAGCAGGTCACGAAGGGAGGTGAATTGGTACCACTTCCACTTCCTAAAGGCCCAGAGGGCCAGCTCAAACTCCCGCTCCGTCCACTGCACTGTGGGGACACAGAGGGACAGTCACCCCACCACTGGGAGGGAGCACATTGGCACAGAGGTGCCCAGGGGACCCACAGTCCACTCTTCTGCAGAAAGCATCAAAACCCTGTGACAGCACATAGTCCTCACCTTCATCCTCAGGTTCTTCTTCTTCCTCGTTTGCCTCAGGGTAATACCTAGAGTCCATCTGCTTCTGCAAAGCCTCCAATTTGCTCTCATAGTCCTGAGGGAAGCAGGGAGAGGGATGATGCAACCCACAAGGTGTGCCCTCCCTCCCTGCTGCCACACAGTGCTTTTCCCGCTGCTCCCTGCCCCAGAGGAACCCAGCATCCTTCCTCCTCTGGATCCACGTTTATGGTGACAACCCCAGGAACAACAGATTTGCCCTTATTTTTAGGACACTCAGAACCGACCCTTGCAAACATCTTCCATGAATTCAGACATGCCTGAAGAGCCTAAGAAGGAGCAAGGTCCTGGCCACTTACCAGCCTTTGCTGCTCAAGAAGGTAGTTGGCCTCCTCCCGCTCCCTCCGGTACTGGTCCTCCAGTTCCTGGAGCCTGGGAGGAATAGGGAAGGAGAGGATGACCAACCTGGAGGTGGATACCCAACTCCTAATTACTGCAGTGCCTGTGCCCTCACCGCTGCTCCATCTCCTGCTTCATGTCGATGCCCTGCTTCTCCAGCAGCTCTCTTTGGGCAAAAGCCCAGTCTACAGGCTCAGCCGGAGTCTCGGCACATGGGGTCCTCTCCCGCTCCTGCCGAGCCTGCTCGGGGTGGTTGAAGCGGAAGACATGGCTCTTCCCCATGATGATGCGGTTTCCTACAGGGATGCATACAGGGAGAAAGGGCATGGGTTTAGTGCAGGGCCCCTGTGAGACAGAGGAAGGTGGGTTAGAGCAGTGCTGGCATGCCAGCTGTGGGGACCCACCTGAGCGCAGGATGCTGGGCTCTGTCACCTTTTTGCCATTCACGTAAGTGTCAGCACCTTCACAGGGCTCCAGGGTCACTATTACTGGAGAAACAGCCAGAGGAGAGGAAGGAACAAAAGGTAAGGTGGAAGTAGAGGGATAAATCCTGCATCCCCTGCTCCTGCAGGCTTAGAAAGAGAAAGCTGCCCCAAGCCAGCACCCCAGGCATGAAGTAGGGGGACACCAGGGTACCCACTGGCAGCACCCACACCCCAGGCAACCAACAGGGCTTGGCCAGCCTTGTGTTAATCAGAGCAGTCCCAAGGACTAAAAGCAGCTGGAGACTGGATATGAGAGGAGACCAGAGCCTCCAGCATGCATCCCCAGCCTCCCCAGGCTTGTCTCCTAAATCCCTTTCACCCTCAAGTTCCTGCTGGTTTGTGGTGTGGTCTCTGCTCCTTCTCTGCTATGGTCTGCTCTTCTGTCCTACCCTGATCTCCCTGGCTTGCCTTATCACGGCAGCTTCCACATGCCTTGCATGAGCTTCCCTCCCAGCTAGGTGAGGGCCATAGCTCACTCTGTAAGTACGGAGAGGCCATGGCTATGCACGATAGCTCCCCCAGCTTGAGGAGAGCAGGACCCCTGCTTGTGGCCAAGTTCGGGGGACATGCAGAGGGATTGGGGTCTGTGGGGAGGTGGAGCCCTTCCAGACAAAAATACCTTCACCGCTGGTTTTGTTGTCACTGCGGAAAAGGCAGTGCTCTTCCTTAATGAAGTGCCCACTGAGAACGATGTCCTGCCTCTTCTCGGCATCTTCCCGGCCAACCCTGCCAGGGAGAAACCCAAGTCTGATTCTTCCTTAAAGCAGCCCCTCCCCGGGCCTCCCCTCAAAACCATCCTTGGGATTGACAGGAGCAGCCCTTGGTGCACAGCAGGACCAACACCCCTAACAATATTATAGTCAAATACATTTTTCCCACGTGGCTATGGACTTGGGGGATGGCCTGGGAATGGTGCCCAGCCTGGGGACAGCTGCCACCCTGCTGCCCTCCCAGCAAGTCAGGCTAGGCTCCCACTGCTCCACGGGACCTGGCCCTCACCTTGTTATCCCATCCTTGATGTAGTACAGAAGACACTCAGACATGAGTGGGTCCTCATTCAGGTTGACCAAGTGGGGTGTCTGGGAGAGACAAACAAGGAGTCACACGGGTATGCCTTGTCTATCCAGATGGTGAGGGATGATCCCAAGGGAGGTGGGAACTCAACAGCACCTCACACTCCCCCTAGTATGGGCTCTCCTGCTGTCTGCAGCCCCAGCACAACATGCCCAGGCAGGAATTTTTCAAGGGGATTGAAGTGAACCAAGCAGCTGGGATGAGGATGACCTGCCTCCACGTGCCTCACTTTCCTCCTCAAAGGACTGAGCCCTGGACACCCTTTTCCCAGCTGTCTTTGGAAACTTATATTCCAAACAGGCCAAGCATGGAGCCAAACAATTCCCACGGGGAGTTGCTGATATGTCTTAGTGTCTCCTGGGGCAGGACCCTGCTCACCTGCACTGTGTGTCCACAGGCCCTTACCTCACCATAACACCCAGCTGTGCTGTGGACAGAATGGCTGAGGCGGAGACATGTCGCATGCAGCGGTTGGTTTAGGATGAGAGGAACTAAAAGTGCCTATTTTCCTCCACTGGTGGCACAAGGACACATGAAACACCCAAAAGAGCATGTCCCAGACCAGAGGTTCCACCAGAAGTAGTGGAGACCTGAAGCCATATCTTCATGCTGAATTTCACACCCTGGTGTCCTTCCTAACAGTTCCCTCCATCACTTTCTTCCATTGGATCACAAACCACTTTGCTCTAAACAAGGGGAGGTTTCTCCCCCAGCCACAGACCTCTCTGGCTGCAGCTAGCTTGGCTCACCCCATTACAATCTGCTGGGATTGCACCTTCAAGCAATAGGCAAAATCCTGGCAGCATCAGTAGATGAAGTTCTGAGTTTCCCAGAAATAAGAAACTGTAAGAAATATCTCATCAGCCTGCTGACACCTGGCATGCAGACAGAGGTTTCCCTCTCACAACAGTGCTACAAACCCTGGCTGATAGCAAAGACTCACTCCAAATAGTGCAGAACTGGAGCTCAAGGAAAATGAAGGCTCTTCTCCATGGTGGCTGACAGGACTAAGTTGGCTGTAACATTTAACCTCAGGCTCCTCTTGGGGACACACACAGCCCCAGGGCCTGAGATTCCTTCAGCTTACAGTTTTTCTTCAGAATGGTGAGGCTGGCTAGTAGAAGGCAGATGTTCTACCTTTCATTGGGCTCCTTGGAGACATAACCACTCCAGTGGTGGCATAGAGCAGGACAATGAAGTCCTGCTCTGCTTTGCCCTTAATGAAATGGGGTTTTGCATGCTAATTTTCCTCACCAGCCACTGGAATAGTTAGAGGAGTTTCCACCACCCACATAGCTGAAGAGCAAGGAGGAACCAAGACCACCGCAGCAATGCCCCACCTCCAAGACTAACTTGCTCTGCAGAAAAGAGCCCCAAGCTTTCTATGCAAAGGTCTGGGGTCCTGACAAGCAGCAGCTGAAACAAGAATGAGAAACAAAGAAGGTAGAAATTTGTCCTGAAAGCCACACCAAGGCAGGCAAGGGGAAGGCCCTGAAGCCTTCATCACCGAGTGTCACCACCTCAGCTGGACACACACACATCTACTAAGGTGCTTGGCCAAGCGATGGTTATACAGACCAGCAAGGGGCAGCAATGTGCTGTAACTGGTGCTTGGCAGGGTTCACTGGTACACAGACTCTTTGGGGCATGGCCTGTATTTGTTTAGAAAATGCCTTCTAGCATGCTACAGGCAATAAAGAGTATGGAATATTTCTGCACCCACATTTCTCAGAGGACTTGCTGGTTTCAGGGGCAGCAATTTCAAATACCCCAAAGTATGGATTTTTATAAACTAATACCGAAGTCCACCACAGCAAAGCCTCACTTGAGCGGGCACAACATCCAGGCAATGAGGGCTGTATGCTTAGCTGTGTGTTTCTAATGATGTTCATACCCAGCAGAGCCAACACTGATTTCCCCCATAGGTTTCAGAGGAAAGGCTAGTAAAATATTTGGAGCTGCTCAGCAGTGACAGGGCAGGTTGGAGGGGAGCTGTGGGGTGACAAATCAGCCCTCGTTTGCCAGGAAGAAGAGAGTAAGATGATCCTACCTTCTTAGGAGAGAAAACACCCAAGGTGCCTCCATCCTCCCTCATGGCCACCCCCATTTCGGCAAGCAATGCTTCCCTGAAGGAGCAAGGGAAAAAAGAGCCTGTCAAAGCCCCATGAGTCCCTGGAGCCAGCACTGGACAAGCCCAGGACAGGACCTGAGCTTATGGGCTTGCCCCATAGATCACAGCTGTAGAGCTCGCTTCATCTCTTTTCATGTCTCAGGAGGGTTTCTCAGAGCAGACCATGTCTGTGCAGGCTAATGTGGCAGACACTGGTGTGCCCAGGTACAGCCGGACAGTCAAATTGCCAGGTGCCCCAAGAAGGGGAGGAGGTGAGATGCCTGAGGACCCCCACCCCATGCCATCACCTGCTATCCCATCCTAGTTCAACACACCCACCTTTCCATCCGGATTGCTTCTGTCCTACGCAGCTTCTCCTCCCATGTCTCGTTCAGCTCTGCAATGATCTTCTCCGTTTCCTGGCAAGCACAGGGTTATCAGGGGTTAGGACATTCTCCAGGCAGCACATCTGCCTGTTCTGCCTGGCTCAGGCCAGTATGCCACAGTGGGACACTGGTCTAAGTTTCAGGATGGTTTACATGAGCCACAGCAACATTCACCCACATCTTTCCATCATCCCCATCCTCAAAGAGGAATGAAGAACAGCCTCTCCATCCCCTTGCTGCCAGTCTGCTCCTGTGCCATGCTGAGCCAGGAGTGCCCATCCCAAGCCAGGAGTGCCCATCCCACAGGGCAAAGGCAGCAGTCACCCCACAGGGAAGACAGCAGCACTCTACCATGCCAAGTCTTCTCCCATCTGGAAGTCCAGAACACTGGGCAGCTCTAGGTCTGTCCGCTCTGTAAGAGCACATCCGAGCATTGCTTCCCATGAACATTCCCAAATGGGTTTAGGGAAAATACCGAGCCCCCTCCACAAGCCTGAGTGCAAGAGCATTGAGCTAAGGCCTCCACAGTGCTGGGAACCAGTCTCTTACCTTGAGCCTTTCGATTGCCTCTTCGCTGCCCGGAGCAAACATGATGCGCTCATGGAGGCTGGCGACAGAGGCTGCACGGCTGGACAAGGCCGACAGGGATGAAGAGGGGCTGATCCCAGCGATGGCATTGGTCACTGTGGAGAGATTGTCATGGCGGTGATTCAGCTCTGTCCCTCTAGCATCATTATTGTTCTCAAAGTCGGACACATCTATGGGTGAGGAAGGAGGGATGGGCCAGGGAAAAAACACATGGACAGGAAGAGAAAGAGAAAGACAGAGACAAGAAAAGCTGTTGGGAAAAAAAAAAAAAGTGTCTGGATGCATTGAGAAGAAAGCCAGGAACTACAAGGAAAAGGCACATGCAAAAGCACAGTGGCGCAGGCAGCAGCAGGGTAAGGGCATATGCGTGTCTCCCCCAGCCCAGGCAGCCGCCCAATAACAGCCCTGGAGACTTCCTAGACTCTTGTGGATGCTTTTTTTGCAACATCAGATCCTGCAGCCATCAGGTCTATGATTAACTTCCCTCCCAAGAGTGCCATTGTCCCTCTTGACCTCCCCCACTGTCACAGCACAGATGATTTTCTTTGTCCAGCTGCCCCAGACTAGCTGTATCTGGGGGCAGAGAATGAGAAAGAAGGGGAATGGAGTTGGTAACCTTCTGCCCTACAAAAGGGTCCAGGGGATGGAACAGGAAAAGCCGTGGGATCCCCTCCCTGGCAGAGTCCAACCCCTGGTATGTTGGAGCACCACCCTGGCCAGGCATTCAGAGAGAGCAAAATGAGAGCAAAGGGCCAACACTCCTATTACAGGCACTGGCAATCAGCGGCCACCAGACCCTGTGGCAAAGGGACACAGGTATAAGAGGTGCTCCTCCAGTCCCCAATGGCAGGGGCTCAGCACGCTGTACCAGAGGCGAGCATGGCACAGGTTATCGGGTGCAGTTTAGTCAGCCATCTCTATCAGCCGGTGTCTGGGAAGCTGAGTCAGGAGGGGAGTGGGCAGGTTCTCATCTCCTCAGTGGACTCACCACAGTCTGGCTGCACTGCCTGGCCCAGTGTGGCACAGGGGTATAGTGCTTATCCACAGGCAAAACCCTACTGGCCATCACCATGCATTCCTCTATCAGGAGAGCACCCTACTAGTAGATCCAAGCACTGTGCTGGGCTCCAGTCCCAAAGAGCCTCAGTACCAGCAGAAGCAGCAGCAGCAACAGAAAACCTCTTGACAGTATGGAGGAAGGAGTCCACATGGGAATCAGAACCTAAGCATGGCAGAGAGGGAGGATGCTGGTCTCTCCAAGCACTATGTTGAGCCCAGGTGTTAACAACTCTGCCATCATCCCCTTTGCCCCCTCCCTGGAGACACCGGCCTGCAGGCAAGTAACAGTTTGACTTGATAATCTTATAGGTCTTTTCCAAACTAGATGATTCTATGATCAGCTGGGGCTGGCTACGGGAGCCCTTCCCCATGCTGCATAGGTGCCCCCAGGCGCAGCCTACACCTCCCAAAAGCTATGAAGCAACAGAGAGTACCAGTGATGGGGAATACACACATTTGGATCCTCCTGCAGCAGGATAGGCTAAGAAAGAGAGAGAGGGCAGGGAGCAGGAATAAGACAGTGAGAACAGAACAAGACTGGGTTCATCTCAGTACGATATCTGACAACACATGGGAGGAGTAGCCACAGGCAGGCACAGACCCATGAGCCTCTGCCTGGTATAGGATGCTGAAGACATGAGGGGAAAGGGGAGAAGGGGAGATCTGCTGATGAAAAGCAGCTCTTCCTGCTTACAGGAGTGGTATGGGGGTTGCAAATGTGCACACAGGGGCTTGTCAGAAGCACCCCAGACACACAGGGCCAGCATGATGCTGCCACATGGCCAGAAGAGCAGGATGCGGGGCAGCTGCAGGGATGCTGGCCCTGCAGTCAGGAGGGACTCCAGCCTGCTGCCTGGAGCCACTGCCAGGGAGTACCAGGTGGTACCTACTGTCAATGATGTCCCCAAGGCCCTGGGCATAGAGAAGGTCACGCAGGCGTGCCACCTCATCCTTCAGCTCTCGGATGAGCTTGTTGTTGGGGTCCTCATTAATGACAGCGTTGCAGCGAATCTGCTTTGCGCGGTCAGCATACCTAGGGAAGGACAGAGTCCTGAGCAGGAGCAGAAGCAGGGCAAACCTCACCTGCTGGGCAAGCAGGAGTGCTGCCAAGCCCCTCCAGTATGAGATCTTTTGGAGGACCCCAGCACCAGGACAAGCCTTTGGGCTCTTGCCTGAGGCTGCAGGGTTCCCACTCACCAGCCAGGGATGCCATGGAGGTGAGGACAGCATGTGGCAGTGCCTGGGTTTCATAGACCGCCCCTACCCTTGACCACTGTGGAGGTACAATGGTAATTCTTCCTACCTGAGGGTGCTGAGGGTCTCATCATAGTTGATGTCGGCAGGACTGAGAGCAGCAACCATGGCTGTCCTGGAATTGCCCCCTGCCCGGAGAGATAGACCCACATCAGAAAGATGCTGATCCCCACACAAGGTATCACCATTCACCTGGCAGGTGTGCCCACCACTAAGCCCGCACCTCCCACCCACATCCTCACCCAGGTTCTCCCGCAGCAGCCAGGTCAGCACTGAGTCCCGATAAGGGATGAAATCCGTCTTCTTTTTCTTTTTGTTCTGGGGATGGAGAGTGGAGGGAAGAGCTGTCAAACTGCCTGCTTTCTTCCAAAGGAAGATGCCAGCTGGTCTTCAACCATGGAGACATGGAGGAGCTTGTCTCTGCCCAGCTGCCATGACCTTAGGCAGCTGTGCTCAGATTCATAGGTCATTAGGGGTGCCTAATGCTGGGTTTTAATGCTGAGTACCTAGAGCTAGAGGGTGATAAGCATGCTGAGGGCTCTCAGGCTCCAGAAGTGTGGCTTGGATCCAGGCAGAGCCTCACACCCAAATCACCCTGTGACCCACTACCACAGAGTGTTGCTAAAAACCAACACTCTTTTTCCCAGCCCAGCCATAGCACCTACCTTGTTCGGCCCCGAATCCTGCAAAGAAAGTAGAAAGACTGTGTCAGTGGACTGCTCCCCTTCTCAGGACCCACCACAGCTCCCCGGCCCCAGGCAGAGGGCAGCACGCACAGGTTCCTGTGGAGATGGTAGCCTTACCAGCCCAGCTTGGGATGTATCTGCCCATCCCTTGGAACCAGGATGATCCATCCCTCAGAGCTAGCCCTGCTAAGCTGAGCCCATTCCCCATGGTGCTGCTGCTCTCCTACACTCCAGCTACCTACCATTTCAGCCAGGGCAGAGATGACTTTCCCCAGGGTGGTCAAGGACTTGTTGATGTTTGCTCCTTCCTGGTGGAGAGAGGAAAAGCTCACATGCTCATGTCATTTCAGAATGGTATTAAAGCCCAGTGCACCAGGGGAATAGGGAAGTCCTAGTGCAGGGTGGGCAGAGAGCAGCTGTTCCTAGTGGGTAACCAGCACCTTCCAACTGGAACTCATGGACCACAATACAAGAGTACTGAGCAGCTTTTAAACAAAACCCTGTCAAGGATTTTGGCAGTGTAGTGGGTAAGGAACCAGGCAAGGAAAGGAGACGTCACAGCTGAGGATGAGGGGACTGAACACAGCATCCCTGCCAGGAGAATGGGACCTCATGCCAGCTCTCACCTTTAGTCTTGTGCCCTTCGCACCAGTGGAGTCAGCTCGCTCACTTCCTGCCAGGTCTACCAGGCTGATTTTGCTGACCTGCAGGCAGAGATGAGGCTGTCAGCCCCAGCACAGAGCCAAGGAGAGAGCAAAGACCTCTTGACAGATGGCACTGTTCTGAAGGTAAGGGTATGCTCTGCAGGGTCATTCTTGCCAGGATTTCACCAGGAGCAGGGTTAATATTCTTGCAGGCAGAGCTGGAAGGCACCAGCTGCCAAATATCCTGTCCAGGGCCAGTCCCTTGAAGGACTATGAGCCCAGTGCATGCCTGGGACTTATCTCCAACCTGTTCTGACCCTCTGTCAGTCTGTACCATCGCATCCCAAGTGCTATTGATAGCACACAGAGTCTTTCCCGGGTCCATGTGGATTCCTCCAGGCTCTGCTCTCACCTTCTCAGTGGTGATGTCTGTCTCGGCATCATGCCGCTTCTGCGTGAAGATGATGTTGAACACAGCATGGGAGCGGCTGCTGGTCTCATTCATGTTGGTGGCAGCCACCGTGCTGCAGGGAGAGGAGGACAGGAAAGTTTGACACTCTGCAGGGGATACTGGAGTGGCTGACGATGGGGCCAGGGCTCATTTCAGGACAAGAAAGACAAGTCTGGAGGGCAGGAGAGGACTCTGGGAGGAGGCATGCAGAAGTCCAGGCTTTTTCCTGCTGACTTCAGGGCATTTTGAGAGCAGGAAAGAGGTTAGGTGAAAATAATTTGGGGGTATTCAATGCTCAGACAGGATGGGACTGTCACTCTCAGAGGAGCCAGACCAGCAAAGCATGGAAGTTAAGAAGGATCTTCTGAAGAGGTCTGCAAGCTCTCAAATCAAGACCATCTCCTGCTTCCCCAACTCACCGGGCCTTGTTCCCAGAGTCCATCAGGTCCTGGATATCATTGTAGGAGGTCACAGCCAGCTTGGAAAGGTCCTCAACATATGGGCCCATGAGAGGATGCTCCCTTACTCGCAGGTTCCCCTTGTTCTTGGGGTTCAGGAGGTCCCTCACGCGCTCACAGTATATCTCCATGTAGCTCACCTACAGCAGAGAGTATGGGCAAGTCTAGTGGCCAGCATCATGTGGGTGCTCAGCACACAGGCAGAATGAGGCCTTGCCTACCCAAACCACAGAGATGGGACCCCCTAAAGAGGGGTCTGCGCATCCCCACGGCTTGCAGAGCTGGGTGGGAGGCTGGAGCTGGTCTAGACAGGCAATGGGGTGCCTACCTCCACTGAGTAGGACATGTTGTCATTTGTAGTGTCGTTGATGCGGGAGAAGAGGTCCTCACACAGCTGCAGAGAGAAGAGTCAGGCTGCTCACCTCCCCATCAGAAGGATGCGGAATGCCCAAGGGATTTCTACCTTCTCATCCCAAAAAACAGAGCCCCTTGAGTGCTGGGACAGCTCCCGTGGAGCTGGCAGGCCCCCCTACTGATAAAGGGGGCTCAGCATTCCCAGCCCCCCCCGGTACCCTGCTGGTCCAGCATGCTGCAGCTCTCGGTACGCACAGCCACTGTTGGCTCGGCACTTGGCCTACAGCTGCTCACAAACACCTTGTGTAGCCAGACCATAATTCATCCAGTCTCAGAGAAGTCCAGCATTACACTTCCTTGTCCCCCTGCCCTCCATAGAGCACATTGCTGCTGGAACAGGGTTGCATCAGACTTTGGCAAAGCCTGGTCCTAGTCCCACCCTACTTCTCTCTTTCCTCCCCACTCCACTTTTAGTTTGGGCATCCCACTGTGGCTGGGATAACAGGTAGCTTTTCACCATGCGATACCTGGGGGATGATGCCTTGCTGGTCCTTCTCCTGCTTCCCCATCATGGTGTAGGATTTTCCAGCACCCGTCTGCCCATAGGCAAAGATGCAGACATTATAGCCTTCAAATGCATGTTGCAACATCTCCTCCCCAATGTCCCGGTATACTTGCTTCTGAGATGCATAGTTGACATCTGCAGGCTGCAGAGAGGAGGGAGATAAGGAGAAATTTGGCAAGGAGGTCCTCCTGCCCTCCCCAGCCCAGTGCTCCAGGCTCAGGCCTCCTGATGCTTACCGTAGTGTGAGACCAATAGGAATAGTCAAAGCTGAAGCTTTTTGGTGTCTCTTTGGGCTGCTTTGGGTTCAGGATAGCTAGGGGCAAACAGAAGGGAACGTGAGGCCACCCAGTCACCCATGGTACCCTGCCACCTGCATCCCACTTGTGAAGTGAGAAGGGTGTAGGGTTCAGTCTGAAGCAGTCATAGAAAGCAGAACTTGGGACCATCCAGCTCCACAGATGTGTCCAGAGCCCCCAGACTCAGTCACAACAGAGGAAGTGGGCACCATGGCCCCCAAAGCCTACACCAGCACAAGGAACCAGGCAGAGCCTTGCCCAAACATCCTGCTGGGCAGTGTGAGGGAAACAGATCCTTTCTTTGGGCTCCTTCCTGCTTGTGGGAGCCCAGCACCAGCATGGGAGCATCACAGGCTTCCTTCACCCCACGGCTGGGGGAGTCATGCCCAAGGCCACATACATTGGCACTGTGGGGTGGGAGCAGCTATGGCCCCATCGGGGCTCCCCCAGTCCCTCTCCAGCTCCTGTCTCTCCTCCCCTGCTTTTTCTTTTGGGTACCCAGCTCCAGCAGAGTGGCTAATGCCTTGTGTTACAGTGCCAGCAGAAACAAGAGCCTGCTTTTTCCTATCCCCTGGTGAGAAGGACGTTGCCATGGAAATTGGAGACTGCATCACTTCTCGTCCTCACTTCCCCCCCCTCCCCTCCCTGAGCATTTATGATGTTTTTTTCTGAAACAACAGATGCGTCAGAAGAAACCCAAATCAGCGGGTAATCACGAGATCCAGCTACCAGCCATGTTAGGCAACATTGAAATGACCTTGCGGCACAGCACAGCTCCTGTGCCCACAGACCCCAGCTGCTCCCTGCCACTGATGGGGACAAGGAGGCTGCACAGCACCAAGGCTGATGGAGCTCCCTGTCACAGCCCCAACCTGCTCTGCCTGGGGCTGGCACTTAGGCAGGGCTCATGCCCTTGGGATTCTAGCTGATACCTTCCCAAGTGGCCCCAGGATCCAGCCCTGGCTGTGAAACTGCAGCATGGTGCTGCCCAGATGCCCCTCACTGTAGGCACGAGCCCAGCACCAAAGAGGGGCTGGGCACCGGTTCCCTGCCTACTGGAGGCAGCATGACTCATGCTCCAGATGACTACAGCATCCAGGACTAATTAACCAGGAGAAAGAGCTGGGAGGTGACAGCTGCATAGCAACTGCCCATCCTGCAGCTACAACTCATAGAATGGTTTGGGTTGAAAATGATCTTAAAGCTCATCCAGTTCCAACCCCTGCCACAGTCAGGGACACCTTCCATTAGACCAGGTTGCTCCAAGCCCTGTCCAACCTGGCCTTGAACACTGCCGGGGATGGGGCAGCCACAGCTTCTCTGAGCAACCTGTGCCAGGGCCTCAGCACCCACACAGGGAAGAACTTCTTCTTAGTATTTAATGTAAAGCTGCTCTAAGCCCCTGAGCCTTCTTCAGAATGAATATCCCCAGTTCTCTCAGTTTGTATTCATAGGAGAGGTGCTTCAGTTTTCTTGGGCTGGGGGCTTGGAAGTCCCCACTGAGATACAGACTGAATTGGTGCCAGGCCATGGGGGCTACCCACCCCTGGTGACTGGTTGGTGTGTTGAGGATGTGTGAGCAGCCATTGCAAAGAAAAGCCGATGCAGAGTCCATGCAAGAAGCCGATGGAGCAACTCGAGTGGCTCCTGGGGTTCCCCTGACACCTCTGCCATGGTACCCAGCCACTCGGTGCTCAGCTTGGGTCTCTGCCCTGCAGAAGTGACCGAGCAAAAAATGAGTCCAACGAGGGCAAAAGCAGGAGCAGACAGAACGGGGCAGCACAAGGCAGCTGTTCTACACCCCAGTGCCAGCTCACGCTGGGCACGGGGTGGAGGAGCAACTAGGGATGGCACCGAGCAGCTCCGGGCATCCCAGCTGCAGCCATCCAGCTGGTCTGGCAGAGCAGAGACTGGGATACAGACAAGAAGGGAGCACTCCGAGGGCAGCAGTCTACTGTCCCTGAGCAGAAATATGCTCCCCGTATTTCTTCCTCTGCATCTCCCCATTTTCATTCCAATTTATTTGCCCCTGCTCCATGGCTGGATGTCACGGGTGAGTTTTAACTCTCCTGTGACCAGGCACCCCAGAGGTTTTTGCAAAGCTGCCGTAAAAGATTCAGGCACTGGCCAACAGGGGTTAAAAAAGGCAGGGAGGGCACAGAGACAGACAGGACTGAGGCAGATATACAGACAAAAGCAGGAGGAAGAAAACATTTGGAGATGACCCTTGTCTTCACCCTGGAAAGACATAGCAGAGATAGCAAGCAGGCAAGCACCAGGCAGGTTAAAACCCAAGACGCACAGAAACGAAAACAATCGCTATATTTCAAAGCCCACAAGACTCGTGGCTTCAGCTAAAGAATATTAATGGCCTCGCAGGATGGAAGCCAGGGTCGCTTCCTCGCCGTCCTGGTGGGAGCTGCCAGGAGAGGGGCCGGGGGGATGCTGGTGGCTGGGCTGGTCCCTGCAGCCATGCAGAGGCGGGGACGCCACGGCAACAAAGCAGCAGTGTTGGCAGCCGAGAGCGGGAGCTGCATGTCCGCGGAGGAACAGGACAGCAGAGGAGGACTGACCCCTTCCGGCCCCGGTGCCCAGTCCCCCCTGACCCCCCAGGGGCCAAGTGTATTGAGCACAAGAACAGCCCACGCTGCCCTGACATGTCCAGGTGTCTCCGCAAATAGCGTTGGGGAGGGGGAGACTTCTTCTCACCCCACGCAAAAGCATTATTTTTGGCTTCTCTGCCGGGGGCCCGAGACAGCCCCGCTCTGCAGGGGAGCAGCCGGTACTACCGCGTTCCCTGCCTTCCCCAGCCAGCAGCAGCAGCAGGAACCAAGCCTTCCCTGGCGCCTGCCCCCAGGCCGAGGGGATTAGCCGACAGTTATATCCATTCATGCAGAAAAACCTCGCCCTCAGCAAAGGGCTAGCCGAGCGCTGCCCCTGCGCCTGCCTGCAGCCCTGCCAGCCCCCCCCCCAGTGCAAGCACGGGTGAAGGGCCACGGGCACAGCCTGGGGGGGGCCCAGGGGAGCAGGATGGCCAGGGCAAACACGGCCATGGCGGGGCATGCCCAACGCTCTGGACCCGCAGTGGGGAGCGGCTTCCTTGCCAGGATGGAAGCAGATTTGCCCCACGGGCAGACAGAGCATCCCTACACAAAGGGGCAGGGAGAGGTCCCCCCCGGGATGCCAGAGACTAGCAGATGCTACCTTATGGACTCACAACCCTTCATTCCTTCTCTACAGGTCCAGGGTAAGCAGGGGAGCCAGCAGGGTCACAGAGCCGCCCTGCACCTTTGGGTGCACTCCTCTCCCTCTCTCTCACTGTGGGTGTCACAGCACCCAGTGGCACGCAGTGTGGGGGTGGCTGGCGCCAGTGTTTCGCCCACCACCGTCTGTGAGGCAGAAAGCCCCAAGCAGACAGGCAAGGAGTTATTTTAGACTCTATCCCTATCTGGTGGCTTCCACAGCCAAAGAGGAGGCTGCATTCCCCACCCCATAGTTCCAGCCTGTATTCTGGGCTGCATCAAAAGGAGCAGGTCAAAGGAGGGCATTCTCCCCCTTTACTCCAGTGTCTGAGATCCCCCCCACAGTCCTGTGTCCAGCTGTGGGACCCCAACACAAGAGGGACATGGAGCTGCTCAAGTTTGTCCAGAGGAGGCCATGAAGATGCTCCAAGGATGGAAGCACCTCTGCTATGGAGACAGGCTGAGAGAGCTGGGCTTGTGCAGCCTGGAGAAGGCTCCAGGGAAACCTTAGAGCAGCTTCCAGTGCCTAAAGGGGCCAACAAGAAATCTGGAGAGGGACTTTTTACAGGGGCCTGCAGTGACAGGACAAGGGGGAATGGCTTTGAGCTGACAGAGAGGAGATGGAGATTAGATATGAGAAGTTCTTCCCTGTGAGGGTGCTGAGGCCCTGGCACAGGTTGCCCAGAGAAGCTGTGGCTGCCCCATCCCTGGCAGTGTTCAAGGCCAGGTTGGACAGGGCTTGGAGCAATCTGGTCTAGTGGAAGGTGACCCTGCCCATGGCAGGGGGTTGGAACTGGATGTTTTGAAGTACCTTCTAACTCACAACATCCTATGATTCTATGGCCACTTAAAGAGGAACAAATGCCAGACAGACCTCTGATTGGATGAGAAGTCCCAAGCTCCTGTGCTACATTACTCCTCCCTGAGCACACAATTCCTTTGGCAAACCTCACTCCCACCCCTCCATCCTGCATGGTTCCGCAAGGAAGCAGGAATGGGTCCCAGCACAATGTGATGCATGGTACCTGGGAGCCAGTGCTGTCAGGAGCTGCTCACTGACTGGTGCACAGCTTCCATGCTTGGCCAAGCAACTAGAGGCTGGGCATCCTCAGCCCCACATCCATGCACCAGCATTTCCAGGCTCTCCTGAGTCTTCCCCTACCCCGTCACCTGTTGGAGGATGCTGCCCCATTCAGTATCACCAAAACACAAGGGCTCAGTGCCCTGTAGATTCCAATGCTGCCATTTCAACAGCTGGACTGCATTTCCCTGTAGGAAACATGACACCCCCCACCCCACCCCACCCCCAGTTCCTTCTTCCAAAGGACTCCAACCAATGATCCAGCACCCCAGTGCTTGCTGCTGCAGCCTGACCACACGTGCTCCAACCTAAGCAGCACCCAAAACCTCCCTGAGCCCCTCTGTCACCAACACTGGCACTCACTGGTGGTGCTTCCTGACATCTGGATAATGCATTTAGATTCCCGGCTCATCTCCCGGGAGTTGAATGGCCGGACGCGCACCGCCACCTTCACAGATGCTCCCGCCATCGTGTCGGTTGGAGGTGAGTCCTGCTAGCAGGGAGCAGCGGCTGTCCTGCAAGGAGGCAAGAAATGGGAGTTAGGAGACCTCGCATCCCAGTCCCCACCTCGTGTGTGTCAGATAAATGCCTGTGTGACAAACCCTCCTGGGGACACTGGGTTGCCTCTGCTTGAAAGATGACATTCTGTTGCATCCCTTGATCTGCCCATGTTTTGCCTCTCTCCCCTTCCCCTTATGTATTGGGTGAGGACACCTGGTCAGTCCCAGGGGACATCCCTTACCCCAGGGCAGCAATCAGAACCCTGCAGCATCATTCAGTGGGTGCCCACAACAGGGTATAGGACCACATAGGCACCGTCAGCATCAGCATGACCCCCGAGGAACAGTTATTCCACCCCAGGGTGCCAGTGGCACTGAGCAGATAGACCTTCACCTGCAAGCAAGCCTGCAATGCCCTGCCCATTACCTGAGCCTCCTGCCTCTGCTCCAGCCCCAGCAAAGCCTGGAATGGGCAGCAGGACTGGATGGAGGGCCAGATAAATGATGACATTCATGTTGAGAAAAGAGGTGCTTGTTGAATGCAAATGCTGATACTTGCCTCTCATTCAGCTCCTAGCAAAAGCAGATGTGCGGCATCAGCAGGAGCAGCACCAGCCAGCAAGCCGGTGGCAATCACACTCGGCTGATGTTCCCAGTTCATATCATTTGTCCACTTCCTTTACTAATAAATCATTAATCACAAACCTTACAAGATGAAATGGGCCACTGTCTAACATCTGCCAGAGCAGCCGCTCATTTCAGCACTGGTGTCCAGGCTCTCTGCAGCTGGTCCCATCTTCCCCAAGCCTCAGTTAAGTCTCACTGGCTTTGGCCAGAAGAGAATGCTGCAGTCCTTCCCTTGACCACTGGATCAGTATCACTATCATTTAGTAACAGCCCTGACAAAATGTATTCCTGTGTTCTAACATCCACTCTCTTTCCTGCCTGTCTCCTGCCCCCCATGCTGAGCCTGACAATGGAAAAGGAGCTCAGTATCAAACAGTGTGAGCTCCTGCAGTACCCCTGCCTGTGGGACTCCTGCCCGCAGGACTCCTGCAAGGGCGCTTGCAAATGCCCTGGGGTATTTGAACCTGGTCTTTGCCAGGAGCAAGCAATGGCACAGCTGTGATTACGAAGACCGCTACATGATGGAAGTGGAGCAGTAAGGATGTGTCCTCAACACGAGATGGGTTTTCCCACAATGGAAATGAAAAATACAGATGAGTTTGTAGGGGAAGGGGTAGGAAAGAAAGAAGAAAAGAAATCCAAAGAATGGACAGGGTCCCAAGAGAAGAGGATGGCTTGAAAACAAACCAAGGTTTGGCAGCTCCGGTTTCATTTCCAATGGGGGTGGGAGGAAAGCCAAAGGCAGGTATACTAATGGTGCAGTGGAAAAATTCACAGCCAGAAAGTGTTACAAGCTCGGTGCTGTCTTTGCTTGCTTTAAAAGCGATCCTGCAGTCCTGGCAGTAGGAGGAGGACAAACCTTCTCCCATTCCAGTTCCCAAGCCCTCCTCTCACTGCCCACTCCAGAGCTTCCACTGTGCTCTGCCAGCAATCACACCCTTAAATCCCACCAGCTCTGGAGCTCAGGCATTTGGTCTCAGGCTTTCCTGAGCATGGATCATTTTAAGTGGGTGTTTAACACCACCGTTGAGTCCCTGAGCCAGCAAGCGGGCTGCCACATACCAACAGGCCTCTGCCTTCCCACCCTGCTGCTTTCTCAGAGGGGAAGAAGGGGGAAATTAAGCAGGACTCCTTGCCAAAGGAAAATGGAAAAGTTGGGTTTTCCAATAAAACAAGGGGATGTATTCTTGGGTGGAAGAGCTGCATCCTCACGGGGACATCTGCTTGAGCTGTTCCACCCTGTGGCACAACTGGTGCTCATGGATGATGATTACCCATACAGCAGACAGCAAGTGCCCCTGTCAAACTCTGCCCTGTACTTCTCCACAGCTTGGATAGCTTCCTTCCTCCCTGTTCCCAGGGCTATGAAGAGGTGAGTCAGGCCCCCAGGATCCTGCCTTGCAGCACAGCACTTGGCAAGAGCCACCAGCACTGTAATAGTACCACCCATCAGTGACCCCACCAGCCCTGCTGCTCATTCTGTCCCGCCCCTGTGCCATTCCCATCACAGCCCCCTCCAGCCCTATCACTTCCCAAGCAGCAGCTCTGGTTTCTTTTGTCCCGCTTTTCTGGGTGCCTTATCTTGCTGCACGCCCTCTATTGATAGCCACTTGCCCTCCTCTGCCAGGCGGGTCCACTCAGTCCTACTGCAGTACCACCACAGAAGCCCCCTCATCACCATCAGGACCTCTCCTCTCCTCCTGCCATCATGATGCCCACATCCCAGTGTATTCCCAGCCAACCATCTGGCTTGCCTAGCCCAGGCCGTGGGCTCCTCTCCCTCCGGGTATTCACAAGCTCAGCTCCATTTTCTATCTCCATCCATTTCCTTCAGCCTCCTCTGTCAGCAATGTGCCACTTGCTTCCTTCCTTCTGTAGCTTTCTAGTCCCACCTCTGCCATAGCAGTGCAAGGACACCAGACAGCACCGTGCGTCTCCTGAGAGTGCCAGCAGCCCCCTGCCCAGGTCCTTCCTGAGCCTCTTTTCCTTTCCCCAACTCTTATTTTCCTGGCTCTGCAGAATCAGCCTGCACTCCATGCAATGTGTCAGTGCCACCAGCCACAGCCAGCACCCACATCACTGGCCGCAGGTTCTCAGCATCCCTCAGAGATGGGACACACACCACAGCAGGCAGGCAGGGCAGAGGCAGGCAGCCTCCTCCCAGGGCAGCGTGTGGCTCAAACCCAGCTCATTCTGCCTGGGGATAGTCAGCCACTGCCTGTTTAATCTGCCATCGAGAGAAATTCAATAAGCCGCTATCAGCCTTTCCCTGGGAGCAGGCCAGCACCGTGGCCCTACTCCCAGCTTCCTCCCTGCATCCTCCCTGGACCACCCCACACACAAAGGAGACAGTGGAGGAGGCCAGTGGAGTCCCCAGGCCATGGTGTCGGGGGACAGGAAGGTCCAGACCTATCCCCCAACTCTGTAGGGCATCTCTCGCCCTGCTTTCTACACAGCCTGCAGCACTGCTGCCAGCCCTAGGTGATGAGCGAAAGGCCTAGAGAGCCATGATTAACTGGATCAGCTAAGATTAATTGGGCAGAGATTAGCTAATGAGAGTTCTCTTAAGTCCAAGGACTACCAACTGGCGGCCCTCCTGACACTGCCAAGAGGTGACCATCGGGATGGAGAGCATCTCAAGCCAGCTCCTCCCCTAAGGATGCTGCAAGGACATAATGTGCTGCCTGACCCCTGGGTGGTGCAGGACACCAGGGTTCCAGTGATGCTAACACAGGTCAGCATAGCCAGGATGCCCCATTCCCAGCACCCGGCACAAGGCAGGGGCTGCCTCCCTGGGGCTGCAAGTGGCTCTGGCAGCTGCCTGCACTGAGGGAAATTGAAGGTAAGTTTCTCCTTTTGTCTGCATGGCATATCCCACATCACCTCAGCGGTGAGAGCAGATGCCCCATCTGGCTGCGCCTTCTGAGCCACAGTACTCTCAGCCACCAATGGTGTTGTTTTAGGAAGCCCTTACCCTGCACCCTTTTTTGGCCCCCGCAGCTCTGAGACCAGGGGACCCCTGTCCTTCCTTTGGAGACAACAGGAATGATGTGGGGAGATGCTGGGGGCACCTGGTCCAGATGACACGGCAGCATCATGGCACCACTGCGCACAGCAAGGGGCCATGACGCTGCAGTTTCCCCATGGGTGGGGGCAGCAGCTTGGAGGACAGCTCAGGGCATGGCAGTCTCCCCTCATCCTCAGCTTAAAAACAGCCACCCGCTTCCCTGGAGCCATCTTGGATATGCTGCCCCTGTGCCTCCTCTCTTCCTTCCCGCCCCAATGGGGGACAATGGCTTTGGGGCAGTTCTTGCAGCTCCTGGTGAATTTCCATGTGGATTAAAATTTGCAAGTAGCAAATCTAAGGCCATGGATGAGAGCTTTGCTTGCTGCTGATCAGCTCCCTATCCCTACTGCAAAGGCGAATCACCTCACGCTCCATCGCCTGCTCTCTCCATCCATTCTTCCACACCCTAAAACCAACAATGGGAAAAAGCTGCATGGAAAAGGCAGAGAGCTCCGGTGGGTTATCAGTATGGCTGAGCACAGACAGGGGTGGGCAGCTGGGAGGAGGGAGGGGAGAAGAGCAGCTTCTGGGGTTTGGGGGCTGCAGCTCTGACCACATGGGGGGGGGAGGAGTGATGACGGCATCTGTGCCAGCGCCCACTGCCATCTCCCAGACAAAATGGAGGTCAGTGCCAGCGTGCAGGGATGGATGGCAGAGCCCACCACTCCCCTGGCTGAACCCCAGAGGGGGTCTGCTGCCCCCCCCATGCCACCAACACCACCTGCCTTGAGGCTACTCCAGGCACTGAGGTGTGGAAGTACGGCCATGGAGTGCCAGGAGAAATGCTCAGCTAGTTCCTTGTCCTTCCCAAGCCTCGCAGCCAAGGCACGGGACAGGGCAGGAGATGCTGGCACACAGGGGCCTATAGGGTTCAGGGGAGGGGACGCTGCCCCATGCGGGAGGAAGAGGAAGAAGAGACAGAGTAAAAAGACAATGGAGCAGATGCAGGGCTGCTCCCTGGGAGCCAAGGTGGCAGAGCATGGGGCTCTACACCAGCCCTTCCATCCGGGGACCATCCACTCCTTCAGACAGAAGCCATCGTCACTGGCCCGCAGTGACACGCAGCCCTTGCCCTGCTGCACCCAAACGCAAGGTCAGCAGCACAGCTCCTCTTTGTGTGTCAAGCAAGGGCCTTGGCTTTACAACCACACCACCAACACTCCCGAGGGCAGACCCCCAGCTGGGGCTCCCGCGGCTTCCTCCAGCACTGTTGTCTACTCTGAAGCATAATGATGATGGTGCAAGATGGCTCAGCATCACGGCAGAGCCACCTGACACGGAGGGGAGAGAGAGGACGGCTCTGGGGTGAAAAATAGTCCCTGTGCCCCCTCCAACGGGCAGCGGGGACAGCATCCTTCCCCTCTCCACCCCCGGCTGGTGCCGGGGCTGAAGAGGCATCGTTCCACCCCCAGGAAGGCCCCCCCCGGCGGGATCCTTCTGGAAGCCGGGGCGGCACCCGGCGGGTGCAGCGCTGGGGACCCGCGGGCATCCCCCTCCCTCCTCCATCCTTCCCCGCGCCTCTCCGCACAACGCCCTCCGGCCGCGGTCCCCCTCCCCTCCGACGGGGACGGAGCATCCCGCTTCCTCCGCGCCACGCCTCAGCCCCTCCGGGGCTGCATCTCCCTCGGCCCGCGCCCCGGGATCGCACCTACGCTGCCGCAGCCCCACCCGGGCGCGGCGGAGCTGCCCCATCCCTCGCGGTGTCGCCCGCCCCTACCTGTGTTTATGACCGTGCCCGTGCCCGTGCCCGTGCCCGGCTCGGCTCTGCGGGGCGCAGCGCTCAGCCGTCGGCTGGCAGCGCCGGCATGAGGCCGAGCCGCTTGGTGCGGTGCGGTGCCGGTGCCGGTGCAGTGCCGGTGCGATGCCGATGCCGGTGCCGATGCCCGATGCCCGATGCCCGATGCCCGACACCCCGCCCCTGCGGCCCCCGCCCCCCCCCCCTCCGCCTCTCGCGCTGGTTGGCCGACACCACCCGGAGAAAGGAGGGGGGGTACCGGGAGGGCGCGAGCAGGGGATGGAGCGGTGACGTCAGACACCCCCCCCACACTCACACCCCCGGACCTCTCTGCGGAACCGCCGCAAGGGCGCGGGGAGGGGCGGAACGCCCCGCGTCACCCGGCAACCGTCGCCTGGCAACCGCCCCCCTCCATCCCCGATTTCCCCCGGCAGCGCTGCCCCCTCCAGGGCTCCCCTTCCCCGGGCCCCGCTCCAGCCCCTGCCCCGGCGGCCCCGACTGCCGGATCCACCTCCGGGAATGCCATTCCCCGCCGGGGCCGTCGATCCGCAGTCCCCGGCGCGCCCTGCCCGTCTGCGCGGCGGGATTAAACCCAGCGCGGAAAGGAGATCGCGCCTCGGCGGCCAGCTGTTCCAGCAGCATCCTCCCCGCCCCCTCCGTGCCCGCAGCGGGGCCGCATGGTCCACCCTGCCCCACACTTCCCACAAGTGTCCCTGGAGAGCAGGCACCCACCTGTCTTCAACCACCCATCCACAGCAGCGCGGGTCTCTCCTGCTGATGTTTTTGGGGACTGAGTGTTTTGGCGATGCTGCAAGCATCGGGCAGCAATCCTGATGGCGTGGAGTCACAGAATCATGGAATGGTTTGGGTTGGAAGGCACCTTAAAGCTCATCCAGTTCGGACCCCTAACATGAGCAGGGACACCTTCCACTAGACCAGATTGCGCCAAGCCCCGTCCAACCTGGCCTTGAGCACTGCCAGGGATGGGGCAGCCACAGCTCGTCATCCAGAGCAGCACGTGGCTAGAGCACAGGATGAGGATCTCAGGATCTCTCAAGACATTAGGACTTCTTGTCCTCACTTTGGTAGGTGATGACAGCAGTCCCAAGGCTATCTGTGGTTTCCAAGCAGTGTCAGCCATGCCAGCTCCCAGCTCCTCTCAGAGATGACCATCCAGCTGCCCAGGCAGAAGTGCTATCACATGGCACTGTTACCAGCCCCACATCCCTGACCCAAATGCCTTCAGCACCAGCTATCAGTGCCAGCTTTGCCAGGGGGACTTTCCACCCAGCTCAAACATTGCTCTGGCTAGCAACCTGCTCCTGGATCCGCCGGGAGCTAGCAGTGGCAAGCTTACTCATGGTTCAGAGTAGGGATGGAAAAGAACTTGCTGGAGGATGGACATGACATGATGGACCTTGGGCATGTGGGGCAGGTAACAGGCACACATGGCCTGTGGCATCACCAGGACATGCTGAGATGCTCATGAGCCAGGCTGAGCACACAGGGCACACAGCTCACTGCGGCAGGGACTCCGGTCACCTCCCACCTGATGGCTCTGCCCTTCTGCAGCCATTGCAATGGCAGCCTCCTCTGGGCCACAGTCACTCAGCCAGGCATCCTTCTGCAAGGCAGGTCCTTGGTCAGGGAAACCTGGCCAACAAGAGCTTTGTGCTGCTGGAGGAGCTGGGACTGTGCCAGTCCCAGCTCAACCATACCATGGTGCAGAACCTGTATGACCAGAGCAGGGATCCCACCTGCTGGGATGGTGCTGGGAGCCGTCAACCACAGTGTCCTGGGAGCCATGGGGATGGGGCCTGTGTGGGTACTTGCCAGTGCCAGGAGCTAGCGTACCTGAGGAGCAGTACCCCCAAAACTAGCAAGTGTGGATCCCCCAAATGAGGGGGCTGAGGCAGCAGGGACGGTGCTGGTGTCACATTAACCAGACAAGGAGGTGATCAGGGGCAGAGTCCAGACCACTGGGGGGAGCACTGAACCCTGGGGTCAGGGTCCACAGGGAAGCTGGTCGCTGCTGGCACGGGATGCCCTGCGCTGTGGTGCTGCTTGCTTCACGGGCAGCCTCCTCCGCTCCCCTGCGGACTTGCCACGCCATGGCCTCCAACCTGCTTCACGTCCTTCCGCCCCAGGGGCTGCTCCGGCCCCTGGCTGTGCCAGAGAGGCTTCTGCTCGGGCCGGGGCCCAGCAACGTGCCTCCCCGCATCCTGGCTGCAGGCGGCCGGCAGCTCCTGGGCCACATGCACCCCGAGGTGCTGCAGGTGAGCTGCCCCAAGCCAGCCTTCCTTCCCTCCTCCCCTCTTCCTCACCTCACCTTCCTCACCAGGGGCTGGGATAGCTCTGCCAGTGCAAGGAGGGCAATAGTGGTGCCAGTCAGTTCCCTGTCTCCACAGGTGATGGACGACATTAAGGTGGGCATCCAGTACGCCTTCCAGACGCAGAACCAGCTGACCCTGGCTATCAGCGGCACTGGACACTGTGCCATGGAGGCTGCCTTCCTCAACCTGGTAGAGCATGGTGACACAGTGCTGGTGGCTGTCAATGGCATTTGGGGACAGCGTGCAGCCGACATCGCCAGGAGGTTGGGTATGCCGGGCACAGCCAGATGGCACCATCAGGGCTCAGGGAAATGCATGCGGGTGGGATGCCAGATTGTGCCCCCCAGCTTGCTATCCCCATCCCGGCAGCAGGGTCCAGTGAGTGACACGGCTTCTGCAGGCAGAGAGAGTGCTCCAGGTTTTTTCCAGGGTGATGTCCCTTCAGTTAAGCAGTTTATAGCTTTTCCACTGAGCAAATCCATGGCAGGCCAGATCCCCTGTGGGTGGCCATGCTCATGGTTCAGGCATAACCAATTCCCCCTCGGAGCAAGTGACTGCCCAGGTGAAGGCATGCTAAAACCTCACTCTGCTTCGGCCCAAATGTCTCCCAGGAGCAAGTGTACATGAACTGCTGAAGCCCCCAGGAGAGTACTTCACTCCCTGGGACATCGAGGAGGTGAGTGCTAGCCATGGTGCAGGGCAGTGGGTACAAGCTGTTCCTGGGGTCAGTCACTTTGCCCTCTGTTTCATACAGGGCCTGGTACAGCACAAGCCCTTGGTGCTCTTCATCACCCATGGCGAGTCCTCCACAGGGGTGCTGCAGCCACTGGAGGGGCTGGGCAAGCTGTGCCACCGGTTAGTACACCGTGGGCACCTATGGGGGCTGGCAGGCCCCAACATCACCACTGGCAACTGGTGCATGGGGATTTACATGCCCTGGCTCTTCTCTAGCTGTGTTGTACTGGAAGTTGTTGGTTGCCAGTGAGACATGTGGCTTTGGGGAGAGCAGGATGCAGGGGTTGCAGGCAGAAAGGTGTCAAGAGGAGCTGGCAAGAACACCAGGCTGAGCTCTGTCTTCACACAGGCATGGCTGCCTGCTGCTTGTGGATGCAGTGGCATCACTCGGGGGAGCCCCCATCTTCATGGACCAGCAGGGTAAGAGCCACAGTGCCATCACGGGCACTCAGGGGACAAGGGGGCTCACATCACAGGGGAGGACAAAGGAGGAAGGGAAGGTGGGATCAGTGCTCACTGCTCATATTTCAGGCAAGCAGCACTAGAAACTGGTCCAGCTGCAGCCAGAGAGCCCGCTCCCCTTGGGGAACCATCAAGTGTCAGGTGTGATTGGTGCAGGCCAAACACAAATGGGACTTGCAGCATGTGCCACTCTATGCTTCCCTGAGCTTGCGGGGCTCAGTGTGACCCTGCTGTGAGCCTCTGGTACCTAAAGAGCCGCCTCCTCTCTTGGGCAGAGATCGACATCCTGTACTCGGGGTCTCAGAAAGTCCTTAATGCCCCCCCCGGCAGCGCACCCATCTCATTCAGCAAGCGAGCCAGGTAGGGGCAACCCTGTACCGATGTGGGGAAAGGCAATGGGGCTGACAAACCCCTGCTTTGCCAGACATCTGCTCCAGCCCTTCTCTGGGGAGTGCACCCCGCAGCAGCTCTGTATGACCACAGCCCAGCCCATGTCTGGGCAGCCATAGCAGCTGGAGCCACCATGTTCACTTTGGGGAGGCTCTCCTCTAGAACTGACCCCACTCCAGAACTGGTGGGGTCAAGGTCTGGCTCCTCCCCAGCACTCCGCTTCACCAGGGAGAAGATTCTGAGGAGGAAGACAAAGCCCCCATCCTTCTACCTGGATATGCGTTGGCTGGCAAACTACTGGGGCTGTGATGGAGAGCCACGAAGGTGAGGGCAGGCTGTCCCAGGACAGATGGCTGCAGCTGTCCCACCCACAGCCTTTTGCCCCAGCTTGGGGGCTCTGTCTTCCCATCACCCTGTCTTCTGGTCACCAAGCGTTCTTGGGTGGATTTTCATCCCCTCTGTGCTGTGTGAAGAGGAGGGAGGATGCTTAGCCCTGGCTCTCTCCATCATGAGCTGCAGTACTGCCATGTGATGGGCTGGGCTGAACTCAGCTGGATGCTCCTTGGGTTTTGCAGGTACCACCACACGGCTCCAATCAACAGCTTCTTCAGCCTACGGGAAGGCTTGGCCATGCTGGTGGAGCTGGTGAGTGGCAGCAGGCAGGCAGGGGAGCAACAGCAGTGCAGGTGGGCTTGGGGGAGTGGTGGGTGCAAGGAGATATCCACCACCAACAGGACCTTCTCCCTCCTCTCTTCCTGCAGGGTCTAGAGAACTCCTGGGAGCACCACCGGGTCAACTGTGCCCAACTGTGCCAGGGGCTGTGCGACCTGGGTCTTGAGCTGTTTGTGAAGGAGGAGGTGAGTGCGGGGCAAGCCTACCACCATGGTGTAGGGGCAGTGTGAGAACATGGCCTCGAGCAGCTTTTGATACTGGAGAAAAAACTCACCACCCAGAGAGGCTCTCTCCTGTCAGACTGCTGGGCTCACTGAGGGATAGGGCAACAGCCGGGGGATGCAGATTTAATCCAGTTTCTCTCTTCCCCAGAAAGCAAGACTTCCCACCATCACCACTGTCAGGGTGCCTGAGGGCTATGACTGGAAGGAGATCACAGCCTTTCTCATGGACAACCATGCCATCGAGATCTCCGGGGGCCTGGGCCCCTCAGTGGGCAAGGTGGGCAGCATGCTCCCCTCCTGCTTCCCATGGCTGGGCACCAAACCCGGCTAGAGCTGCATCCATGCCCCACAATTAACTGGTGCTCCCTGGCTGCAAACAGCAAACACACAGCTGGATGCATCCCATCCCCTGGAGCAGAACATAGCAGCTCCTAACCACACACAATTGCCACGCGTAATTGAGTAACCGCGCACATAATTAGCAGGGTGTCACATCTTTAGAGGAACTGTGTGTTAAAATAGGAGCAAACAGGGAGTAATACACATGCACTTACAAGCCGCAGTGCACATGGCTGTGCCCCTGCTCCACACAGAGCCTGTGCTTTGCCACAAGGCACTCTGCTGGCAGAGCATGGATACGAAGGTGGGCATGGCAGGGAAACACTTGCCCTTCTCCCAGGTCCTGCGAATCGGCCTCATGGGCCGCAACTCGACCAGCAGGAATGTGGACCGTGTGCTGCACGCCCTGCGAGATGCCCTGAGGTGCTGCCGCCGCAGCAGCAGGCTGTAAGCACCCCTGTCCGCAGGATGGGGGCAGGAAACACCGCAACACCCGGCAGCCCAAGCCAGAGCCGGAGGGAGAAGCTGGAAGAGCAGGGGATGTGGAGGTGAGGGCTGCGGCTTGGCAGATGCGGGATCTGGCTCAAAACCCCTTCTCCCAGTACCTTCACCCTTCGCCCTGATGGCCTGGCCCAACAGCTTCTCCCCTTCTCCCGGTGTCAGCGCATGGCAACCCCACCTCAAGCTGACATGAGGGCTGCATGCAGGATCTGTCACAGGTCACTTCCTCTACCACCACCACCAACCTGCATCACAGCCCAACAGTGCAGGACAACAGCCACCCCCCACCCCAGATTAGGCACCCTGGGATGAAACCTGCCCTGGCACCCAGCTCTGCCAGGGCAGCAGAGAGGCCATGCATCCCCACCCAGCTGCAGCAGACATGGACTTGCTCCCCGGCACAATCTTTCCTCAATAAAGCAACATGGCTGCATCCTGCTCACTGGCCCCATAGCATACCTTGCACCCCCCCTGAGTTTTGAGACACCCAGATGGGGTGACAGCAGGATCCCTCTCAGCTCTGATGAGGGGATTATCACTGGATCTTGGAGATGAGCTGGCACATTCCTGAGTAGTGTGCACCATCCTGGATCTTGTACATCTGGAACTCAGCAGAGGCAGGTGGGGAGTGACAGGAGAGGGCTCTCCACTCTGCTTGAGCCCAGTGCCCCAGCATCTCCATCCTTCCACAGCCTCCAATGGGGATGGGTAGCACATGCCAGCAGCTGTGTCCCAGCAGGACCTGTCCTCAGTGGATAGCTGCAGGAGGGCGCAGGTGCCTGCTGTCAGTGTGTGCAGTGGAGGATCTGGCTGGAGAAACTGAGAGACCTGTATCCTCCCAGCTGGGGAGAGGATAGCTGCAATGTCCTGAGTGCACAGGGATCCCCCAGTCACCCACATGGCCTCAGGCATGCACCATCCTTGATCTTCCTCCCATACCCACCTCTGGAAAAGAGGAACCTGGGATACTGCAGCATGGGAATTCTGCTGAGCAGCTTCTGCCTTCCCGGAAAGGGCAGGAGGGGAAGCAAAGTGGGATTGTGCTCTCCTGCATGCAGCGAGGAGGGCTGCAGGCTGTCCTGGAGAGGCCCCAAGGATCCAGCTGGGCCATTTTGTGCCCAAACTAATCTTGGGCTGGTCCAGCTGGATGCTTGGCCTCTCCTTGGGGCTGGGTAGCTGTGCTGGCAGGCAAGATGTGTGTCATCTCAGCACTGCTCCCTCCTGCAGCCTGCCCTGGCAGGCACCTCATCACGCTGCTGCCGCCGGATTCCCAGGCTCGTTCCGAGGCCCAGGCAAGGATCAGAGAGCTGCCACCCTCCATGTGGCCAGGGTTCAGCTCCTGTGAACAACTGGGGGGGCTCCTTCGGTTGCATCCTCCTCTCCCATTCCCTTGAGATACTTAGAACCTGGCTGAGGGTTTTCCCATAGCACAGGACAGGAGGTTTGGTGTCCTGAGGGGGTGACTTCACCCCCCACTGACATGTTCCTCCACTTTCCCATCCCCTTTTTTGCCTGCATCAGGACACACTGCCAGCCATGGGGCAACCCCGGAGCAATGTCGCCTTCCTTTGTGCACGGCTGAGCTGCTAACTACTGGCAATGGGGAGATACAGGGATATAGTGAGCCTCTTCCTTGGCCTTCCAGTGGCTGTCAGTAAAGACCCCTGTCACTCTGCTACCCCTTGAGCTGGAGCAGCTCCTGCCACCTCTTCACCACGGGGACAGTGTCAAAGTGGATGGTCTTCCAGCCATCACGGATCAGCAGGGAGAGAACCATGGCATCTTCCTGCAGATTTTCAGTACTGAGATCACTTAGATGCAAAAGGTTTGGCTGTGGTTAGGAGGTTACCTCAACTAGTACCGTGGGCTGAACCCAGGTGTGTGCTGCAATGCCCGTGGGCATGTCTCACCCCACTCAACTCATCCCCTTCCAGTGCTGTGGTTTGGCTGCGGTTCCCCTGCAAAAGCCTTTCTCCAAACTCCACTGGTGTGGTTTTCGGGAAGGAGCATCGCTTTAGCAGGGCTCAGGGCCAGCGGGTGTGGGCTCAGCAGGAAGCCCCAAGCAGCTGGACAGGGCTATGCTGCTGGGTGGCTGCACAGCGCCAACACAAACAATGTAGTCCAAGAAAAATGGACCAGGAAAGGTCTCAGTCTGTGGGGGTAGAAGAAGACACAGGGCTCTGTCTTGGACATGCTGAAAGGAGGGAAAAGTGGGCCTGCTGGGGCTGGGTTAAGACTTCTAGACCTGTTGATCCTCTCAAGTCACCTTTCCATCAGAGCTAAGAAGCTCCTTTGAAAATGGAAATTCATGAAGAAGCTGATGGGAGTCCCTATGTGCATTCCCAGGGTCCCTTCCCACCACTTCCCTCCCAGGAACACCGTTCCCAGCTGGGGCCCATGCAGGGGTCAGACCCATGCTCAAAGGCCCTGGTCCAGCCCCCAGGTCCTGGTCCAGCCCCCAGGTCCTGGTCCAGCCTTGATGCACTTCCAGCTCACTCTCCAAGCAGCCTCCTCCAGGCAGCAGGAGGCCCTTGGAGTCCAGGAGAGATGGGGGTTTGTGTGAATCAAGCACAAGAGGTCCCTGAGCACACCCTCCCTGGGGACTGAAGGCAGAGGTGGGTGAATGCTATGTGGAGCTGCCAGCTGCCAAGGAGAGTGCTATCAGCCCAGGGCAGATTCCCAAGGATGACTGCTGCTGTGGGATGGCAGGGAGTAGCTTGCATCTTCCCTTCCTTAACTGAGGGCAGAACCTGTCCCAGAACACAGCAGGGTGCTTGCTCGTTCATGCAGGCTTTGGATGGGCCATGCATTCGGGGACTTGTGCCCCAGCCTGTCTGAACAGGAACCACCACTGAGCTGGATTTCCCAGGCATGCTGGAGGCAGCTCCCATCCAGGGAAGTGTCCCACTGGTCTCCACACCTGGCTGAAGCAGGAAGCAGAATTGGCAGCGCATGATGGCCGAAACAACGAGCTCTTTCAGGTACTGGAGGACTTTGACTGGAACCAGGCATCCCTCACCGCCTTCCTGCTCCATCACACACACAGCGCTGGTCCAGTCCTCAGAACACTTCCGGATATCATGTCCAGTCCCAGACAGTGCCTGGCTGGGGTGTGCCCAGGCCAGTACGTCGGCACCTGCAAGGCATCACTGTCAGTCCACAGGGAGACTTCCATAGTGGCAGCATCCCCAGAGGCACAGAGAGAGATCTCAAAGGCCTCCAAGTTCCTGGCATAGTCCACAAGGAAGCAGGGCTTCCTGAAGTGAACATCCTCCAGGAGGGTCAGCAGGATGTCCTCGGCCTGCTGGAAATGCTCCAGCCGTTGTCTCTCATGTGGCATGATCACCCCCAGGGAGCTGTGCCAGTGAGAAGCTCTGGCTGCCACGGCAGCTCTGCTGCTGTCCCAGGCCTGTTCAGAGCAGGAGCGTAAGTATGTGGGCAGGGAGAGCAGGGCTGGAAGCCAGAGCAGGGTGGGTGGAGGGAAGTCACTGCCAGGCGTTGACAAGCACCACCGCTGGGCACATGCCAGGGAGAGCTGCTGGGAGCACCATGTCCTCCCAGGGCAGACCCAGGGTGGGGAACCAAGTCACACTGTGGCCTGCCAGGCAGTCCAGGGGGGTGATAAGGGGTGCTCAGCCAGTGGGTCACACCAGGACGATGCTGTGGTCTCCCATTCCTCTCCTGGCACAAAGGCTGCGTGTCAGCAGCATCCTCCTGCAGGCAATGACAGAGGAAGTCAGCCCACTGCCCTCCCAACACTAGCCCAGTTCATCTCAGGTGCCTGGGGCTGCCCAGGCAAGTTTGCTCCCAGGTTGTGTTGCATCATGCTGGGGTGGCTGTGGGAGGGCTGTGGGACACCACACCACCATGGAAGTGCTCAGCACAGTGCTGCTGGCCCAGGTCCATGCCCAGCCAGTAGGCAGACAAGGCTCAGGCTCAAGCTCAGGCTCGAATTTACCAGAAGTGGGCAGACCTCCGTGCCTGTCTGCCTGGTAGAGCCCTGGTCCCTGCCAGGCCCCCCTCCAGTGGGCCCCCATGTCACCCCGGTAACACCGGACCCGCGGCAGCCGTGGGCTCCCATCGCCAATCGAGGACGCGCAAAGGGCCGCTCACGACCCCAGAGCCGGCGGGCAGCGGGAAGCGGCGGTCCCCATCCCTGCCGCCACCAGGAGGAGCAGATGCTGCGGAGTCAGGGGCTGTGCGCGGTGCTGAGCCGGGCCTCGCTCACCCTCCGCCTGCAGGGAGCTGCGTGGGGCAGGCTCAGCCCCTGGAGCTAGGGCAGCTCTGGCCACAGCAGCGCAAAGGCTGGCTCTTGCTTCCGCGCGTTCTGGATGCACCTCAGTCCTGCATCTCCCACAAATCCAGGAGAGGGGAGGCGCATGCTGTGCCCATAAAGGACATTCCATCAGGGGCTCTGGTGATAGGACAAGGGGTAATAGGATTAAACTTAAATAGGGGAAGCTTAGGTTAAATATGAGGAAGAAGTTCTTTACTGTGAGGGTGGTGAGGCACTGGCACAGGTTGCCCACAGATGTGGTAAATGCCCCCTCCCTGCCAGTGTTCAAGACCAGGCTGGACAAAGCCTTGAGCAACATGATCTATTGTGAGGCATCCCTGCCCATGGCAGAGGGGTTGGAAATTGATGATCCTGAGGTCTTTTCCAACCCAAACCATTCTGTGATTCCTGGAGATGATGGGTGACCCACTGGCTGATCCAGGTGGGGAGATGAGGCAGCCCCCCTGGGCAGCTTGGCACTGGTGGGGGAAACAACTCGAGCCTGATGTCCTGCTCCCATCATTGCTAGAGCTCTGGAGCCAGGAGGAGCAAATGTGATGTGACCCCCCAGCTCCTCACTGCCTTTGGCACCTGCACTTTGTGGATCTCATGGTGCCATCATTGAGAGATTGGTACTGCAAAATCATGCCCTCTGCCCCTTCCCACAAGCCAGAGCCTTACCCTTTTCCCTTCCTCCTTTCACATTCTACTTCCTCTTTCCTTTTTTTTTTTCTCTCCTTTCCTTTCCTCCTTCCCTTTCCCCTTCCACTCCTTCCACTTCCTTTTCTCTTTTTCCTCCCTTGTTTCCCTTTTCCCCTTCTCCTTTCCCCTTCTTGCTTTCCCCTTCCCTTCCCCTTCCTTTGTTTTTTCCTTTCCATTTCCCCTTCCTTTTCCCCTCCTCACCAGGCAGGGGACTAGGATCTGGCCCTGGAGGGGCAGCTTACCCATGCTATCAGGCACAGGGAGGGCTGTGCTGGGGCAAGTCACATGGGCAGGCACAGTGCAGGGCCGGGCATTCAGAGCAGTCCCAGGACACGTAACCAGTTGATGGGTTCACGCATAGCATGTCACCACTGAAGGTGAGGCTTTGAGGAAGATTTCCTGCAGGAGTGTCAGGCCATGGAAGACATGGCTGGGGTGCATGATGCTCAGTCCAGATGAGTCGCTGGGAGGCTGGTGGGGAATGGCCTGGCACTGTCAGAGGGGCAGGGCCGAATGAGCTAATCGCTTGTTTTCCATCTCAGCATTTTATGGTTCTATGAATTTTTGCTCCATTACAGACAGGAAGGAGAAAACAACCCTGAAAGAGCAAGGCCAAGTGAGAAATACGGGGAAAAAAGGCAGGGCATGGAATCACTCAGCATGCCAGGGACATATAGGTGGCTGCAACAAGCCCCTGGCATCCTTCACCCAGCTTGGTCCTCCATAGGATCATAGAATTATAAAATGGTTTGGGTTGGAAAGGACCTTAAAGCTCATCCAGTTCCACCCCCCTGCCATAGGCAGAGACACCCTCCACTATACCAGGTTGCTCCAAGCTCCATCCAGCCTGGTCCTGAACACTGCCAGGGACGGGGCAGCCATAGTTTCTCTGGACAACCTGTGCCAGGGCCTCAGCACCCTCACAGTGAAGAGCTTCTTCCTAATTTATAGTCTAAATCTCCTCTCTGTCAGCTCAAAGCCATTTCCCCTTGTCACTGCAGACCCTTGACTTTAGTCCCACTCCAGATTTCTTGTTGGCCCCTTTAGGCGCTGGAAGCTTCTCTAAGGTCTCTCTGGAACCCTCTCTTCTCCAGGCTGAACAAGCCCAGCTCTCTCAGCCTGTCTCCATAGCAGAGATGCTCCAGCCTTTGGAGAGTCTCTGTGGCCTCCTCTCCAGCAGCTCCACATCCCTCTTGTTTTGGGGTCCCAGAGCTGGGATGCAGGGGGGATTCTCCTGAGAGCAGTGTAAAGGGAGAAAATCCCCTCCTTCGACCTGCTGGCCACGTTCCTTTTGATGCAGCTCAAGACATGATTGACTTTCTGGTCTGCAAGCACACGCTGCTGGGTCATGGTGAGCTTAAGAATGCCATGTGCATTGTCACTGCTGAGCCCTGGACCCTGCAAGATGCCACTGCTGCTGAAAGACTTCACCAGATGTTTGAGCTGGCAGGTGGAAAAGCTGGCATTGGAGACTGGGATGTGGGAGGTAGGTGATGCTCTGCTCCAGCACCCAGCACCCTGGCTCTGTACCCGCCCCAGCACCAGCACTGCCTGAGTCAGGAGTTCACCCCAGGGAGCATGGCCCCCGGCAAAAAGGCTGGAATGGAGACAGGGGATGCAGGCAGGGGAGGCAGAGAGGAAGGGAGAGTGATTTAACATGACAGGCTGTTTATTTTGGCAAAAAAGCTTTCTTTTCAACAGATTTCAAAGCCTGGCCCCAGAGCTGGGGGGTAGCACAGAAAGGATCAGGAAAGCAGGGATGTGAGGGGGGGTTCAATGGGGCACTTGAACCACGAGAGAGACACAGAGGAACCCCCATCCTGCTCGTCCCGTGAAAGCACAGGTTGCGCACTGCCCGGGGGGCACTCGCACTCCCCGGTGCCGTCACCCCCTTCCGAGGTGCCCCCACGGGTGCCCGCACGCTCCCGCACACACGTGCTTGCCTGCACGCACCCGCGCACGTTCGCACGCTCCCCATCCCGTTCGCCTTCCTCCGGGCCAGGGCTCAGCTGGAGCCTTGGCTTCCCCCAGCGACGTTTCAAAAGAGGCTGTTTATTAACGAAAAAAACGCTAGGAAAGAAATAATTATTATAATCACATTACGAGCTTTGGCTGTAAAACCCCTGTGAGAGCACGGAGAAGGAGCTGAGCCTCTGACGGTGGGGAGTGCGGGGGGTGGTTTTCCTGCCTTGTGCTCTTTCTTCTTTCAGTCCTGGTCCAACACACCCCCCCCCCCCTTCCACCCCCTTTTCCTCCCCTTTATCCTGGGAAATGAAAACAATTTATTTAATGATGGATCGTCCCTTTCTCTGGTCACTGACCTTCTGAGTGGATTTCTGCTGAGCTCGGCGGAAAACGCAAGCCTGGGTTGTGGATCCCATCTGTGGGTGGGGGAGGGGGGGAGCTCACCCTCATCCTTCCCAAAAACCACAGCAACAGTCCTGGGGAGCAGGATGGGGCTGGCAGAGAGGGTCCCTACAACAGCAGGAGGCTTTTTTGCTGTTGCTGCCCATGCAGCCCCAGGGCTTTCGGAGCAGATATGGGGGCTGGAGCACTCCTCAGAGCCCCCCACCCCATCCTGCCCTTCTCTCTCCAGGATGCCTTCAGGGGTTCCTGGCACTCCTTCTCCTTGCCCTGTCCAGGATGCAATGGCTGTGCTGGGGTGCAGTGCTGGAGTGGGAGACAAAGGAGCTGAACCCAGAGTGGCTTTGGAGAGCAGTGCAGTGGTCTCCATCCTGCTGGCAGCTATGTCCCTGCCTGCTGCACGGTGGCAGGGCAGCGAAGGGGCTTTCTTGGCTTGGGGTGGCCACAGGAGGTGTTTTTCAGACCTGGCCAGGCAAAAGGCCAGGCACGAGGCCAGGGGCAAGGCCTAGGACATGTGTGGGGCTGCATGAGGCTCCAGCAGCAGCTGGCAATGTGCACCCCACAGCAGGCAGTTTGGCTCCCAGCCCATCCAGTGCTTGGTCAGGCTCTGCTCCGCTGGGAGAGGAAAGCCAGGGAGCAAGAGGAAGGGGCAGGATCACACCAACCAGTCACTTCTTGTTTCGGAGGGGGCTGTCAGCACCAAGTGTGCATCGCCCAGGGCCCGGGCATGGGTGCAACCCTGTGTACCCCACCATCCACCCTGCTCAACCCCCAGCTGACCTGCAAAACAGGGATGGAGCAATCCAGCATCCAGCCCCCTCCCCTCCGGTCCTTCCTCTGCCATGGCCTGTTGCTCAAAGCATGGTTCTTGTAAAAATACGTAAATATTTATACAAGAATAATTTAAAAAACATGGTCTGTCAAATAATCAAAGCAACAGAACATCTGAAGAGCTTTCAGCTGGATTGGGAAATCCGGTGCTGCTTTCCGACACCACGCTGCAATGTTGGAGGTGCTCATGGATGGCCCTGGCCCTGTGGGCTGCTGGACTTGGTAGTGTGGGTTCACGGCAGGTTTGAGATCTTCATCCACATAGTCTGGGGACCAGTGGGTGGCTGTCACTTGTGACTCAAGCCGCCAGCTGCCAGGAGCCCCAGCCAGGGACAGGACTTCACTGAGCACTGGTTTCAGACTCACATCCTGGCTTTGGCACTGTCCCTTGCACCAGAACCCAACCAGGAGCTGAAGAAATCCTTGGGTGAAGTGCTGTATCCCTGCACTCCCCAGGCTGTGTGGCCAGGCTGGAGACCACCATGGGGAATGACAGGGTGGCAGCTGAGCTGCAGGGTGGCTCCTGGTGCCAGGGGGTGGCAGGGATACTTCTCAGTGTCATCTCCATCCTTCCAAAGCTGGCAATGCTCTCAGCATTTCAAACATTAGGCTTTGCAGTGAAGGGGTGAGAGCTTTGGGCCATGGTTTCCCCCATGAAATGAGTTATGCATGCATCTGAACGGTCTCACATCCCTATCTACAGTGGTGTCACCAGTTGCCAACATAGCCACAGCTCCTCTCCTGTGTCCCTGTGGTGCCGCATTCCTTCCCGCACCACCAAGAAGCTGCAAGCTGCTCTTCCGCAAAGAGACAGGGAACAGCCTTAAAATGGCAGCTCCTGGAGCCCCCAGCCCTCCTTTTCTCCTGCTTGCCTGGGGCTCTCATGGCTGAAGCAAGGTAAGGGACACAGTTGTCACCCAATGGTGACTTTTCAGCCATAGCTCAGCTGACACACAGCTCCCCAGGTGCCTCCACTACACGGTTTGGGGGTGTCTCTGGCTCCTGAGGGGAGGAAAGGGTGCAAGAGAGGAAGGGATCCCCCTTTTCCCATGGCCCAGCAGAGCTGGAGGGCAGAGGCGGGCACCCCTGCAGGCTTGGGGAGCAGGAACCCTGTGTTGCAGTAACCTCCTCGGTCCTCCTGGCTGCCCGCCAGCCCCTTCCCACCACCCGCGTTTATGCGCGTGATTCCTGTTCTTGCATTCTTTGAACGCAGGCCAGACAACGAGTTCAAACCCCTTCATTAAAACCTCGTTCCCTCCCTCCCCATCCAAATTCCCATGTACTTCCCTGGGGTACCTGCCTGCTTCACACCCCCCCGGGAACCTTCTTCACCCCCTCACCCCCGCAGGAGGTGATGCTTGTGCCGCGCACGTGTTCAGCATCCGTTGGGAATGCTCTCTTGTGCTCAGCCTAATTAGCTGAAGGGAGGGGGAAGGCCAAATCCAAACCATGTGCTGACCTGCAGGCCCCTCTGCTTGAAAGCATCCGTGCTGAACGCTCTCTGGATCATTAATAGCTCCCCCTGGTCCTTTCCACACGTTCCCCATTGAAAACACGGGGGGCCTGGCTTGGGGAGGGTGTGGGTAGGGCTCTGTGCTCGTTCCAGGGCTGCCTTTCGTGGGAAGCAGCGGGAAACTCCAGTGCTGTGATGGTGAGGAAACACAGCCTTGGGGTCAGTTGGAGGACCTCTGCCTCCATCCCTCGCTCCTGGAGCGGACATCTGCCTGCCCCTCCAGTGCACTTCAGTGTGCTCGGTGCCCACCGGCCTCCTCAACCCGCTTGTCCAGGTGCCTACGCAGCCCGAAAGGGAGCACTAGGTCCAAATGCTGCTGGGACCCACATCGAGGTGTTTTGCTGAAAAGCATCACTGGCTGTGGATGCCAGCAAGGGCAAGGGAAGCCTGGGATGAGCACCTGGGATGCCCCTGGACCTGCACAGTCCCCACCCCAGCATCACAGCCCTGACAACCCCAAGCCCCGAGGCAGGCCCAGATCCATTTTGGAGGCAACCAAAAAAGCTGGGCACCCTAAAAGCAGCTGCAGGCAGAGAAAAGGGACATTTGCTCCTGAAGAAGGAGCAGGCAATGGTGGCAGTGGCCAGAGCTTGGCCAGATGGTGCAGGGAAAGGGCTGTTTCCCGCTGTGCTCCTCCCAGCCTTCCCAGCACAGAGCCCGGCTTCGCACCGGCTCCAGCTCCTGGCCCAGAGCAAATGGCTGCTGGCCGGGGCCCACAGCTGTTTTCCCCACTCGGTTTGCTGCTTTCAATTTAACGTCCCGGGGAGCTGGATTGGGACAGCGCAGGGGGAGCATAGCGCTGCTTTCCCATGCACAGCCTGCCTGGAAGAAAATCCTTTCCTCACACTCGGGGCGGCTGCTGCCTGCCCTGCCTATCCCTGGAGGGAAAACCCACTGGCAGGAACCCAGGGATGTCCCCTGTGGGGATGCTTGTGACATGGGTCAGGTTCGTACCACCATGTCCCCATGTTCTCTGGGAGCTGAGCTCACAGCGAGGCATGGCATTGCATGGAAGGGCTGGGAAAGCCCCCAGTTTTTTGGAAGCCCCCAGTTGCTCCCTTAAAGAGATGGGTCTCAGATGGGCTGTATGGAGGGGGTGGAGGTGCCCCCGCTGTGTTCTCCCCTCCAGCATCTGCCGGGCCAGGGAAGGGGAGAGCAGCTTAATGCCTTCCAGAAGATCAGCTGTAAATGGCCAGGGAGGGTAATTCATATCAAACTCATAAAGCCTTTATTGGTGTCTCAGGGGAGAAATCCGGATGTGGCCGTTTATTTATTTTGGATTTAGCTTTTTTTTTTTTTTTCCCCTCTTTTTTTTCCTTTTAACATTTTCTTCCAGGAGATTTTTAAAGGGACAGGGACTCCTCACTGTGTTCAGCAGCAGGGCTTGAATGCTAGCACGATGTTTGGTCCTGGAGCCTGCCGAGGTGCCTCTGGCATCTCAAAGGGTTGGGCAGATCTTGGAATCTGGCTTCAAGGGCCACTCCAGGCAGGAGCATGTCCTGGTGCTGTGGGGGATGAGGGGTGCAGAGCTGCCCCATGGGTGTTTCGGAACCCTGCAGCATTGCTGGGGGTGCTGCATCCTTGATGACTGCAAGGTCCCCCCCTGTGCCCAGGCCCAGTCTTGGCCTTCTACCCGCATGCCTCAGTTCCCCTGCTGTACAGAGAGATGATGATCCTGGCATCCAGCAGCACTGCACAAGGATTTTGGAAGCTCCCTCACACCAATGGCAGGGCTGGTCCTCTTAGTGAGGCAAACATTCCATGCCAGTGTCCATAGCTGGTCCTAACCCAGACCCACTGCCGTTTGCTGTTCTTTGCTCTTTACATAATTTGTTCCTTGGGTCCTTCTCAGTTTGTACCTCGCAATTGTTACAGGAGTGGATATTTATACAGCAGGGGTGTGGAATAACATGGAAAACCTCTGGAGCCAGGGAATAGATTCCGACACCATCCCACAAACGGGCAGGCAATAGCTTTCTGTGGTTTTCCCAGAACCCCATATAGGGCTGAATGATGGCGTTCTCCCTCATATTCCCCACTCCCTGGCTGTGCTTGCACACCCTGGTTGCTCCTGCTGCAGGATGCATTGTTTGGGCACCAGGAGGTGGGAAGGGAAGGGAATGGGGCACTGAGCATCTCCCTTTTCCCCTCCCGACTCAATTCCTCAGCCCAACACCTGCCCAGCGGTAGTACCCATGATTAACTATGAATTAGTGATTAAACCCAGTGATGCTTTTCACTGGGGTCTCCCGGGGGGCAGTCCCACAGTTTTGGGGGAACTCTGGTTTGATAAAACCATTTGCTGGCGATAGATGCGGGGTGGGTGTGTTTCTTTTTTTTTCCTCCAGTGGAAACAAAGAGGCCCTTGAGCCTGGAGCGTAACTTAAAACATGGCATTCCTGAAAAGAATTTCCTGATAATATTTTTAGCACCTGAAGAAAAAAAAAAGAAAAAAAAAAAGGAAAAGAAGGGAAAAAAGAAGGAATAAAAAGAGGTATCTAACGCTTTCTGCCCCCCTTTTCCACGTTTTCCCTCCTCCACTCCCCGTTTTTAAGGAAGCAGAGCGGACCCGCTGCCCAACTGCCGCCGGGGGAGGTGGATCCTTGGAGGGGCCTCTTCACCCGCGCGTCCATCCCCGCTCCTCCCTGTGTGGGGCACGGGGCGGCCGTGGGTCCCTCCGTGGGGCGCTTGGGAGGAGGGTTCGCGACGGGGGGGTCCCTGCGTGGGGTCCCCGCTCCGCCTCAGCTCCTCACCGAGGGACCGCGGACCCCCGCGGGGAGCCCCCGTCTCATTTGCATAACCCGCCCCCTGCCCCCGCCCTCCCGGCGCGCCGAGCACCCATTGGCTGTCCGCCCCGGGATATGCAGATCAACTCCTCGGGGGCGGGGCCGATGGGGTGAAGGCTCCCGATGCGGCAGCGGCTTTCCGAGCTGCAGCGGCCGAGCGCTCCCGAGCCGCCGGCTCCGCGCCTCAGCCCCACGGCCCCGCAGCCCCACAGCTCCGGGCATCGACCGCCGCCATCTGCGAGCCCTGTGCCCGTGGACGGGTGCCTTTCCCTGCCCCGCCATGCCGCGGTGGCCGGTGCCGGCGTGAGCAGGCGAGCGGCGGATCCCCGGCGGCCATGCGGGGCCTGGCGGGCTGGGCCGTGCTGGTGGCCCTGGGCGAGTGGCTGCTGCTGCGGGCGGGCGGCGAGGTGCCGCTGGCGGATTTCTACCCCTTCGGGCCCGCCGAGGGCGACGCCGCCACAAGGAAGCAGGATGACGGCGGCTCCGAGTTGCGGCCCCTCTCTGTCCCCTTCCCCTTTTTCGGGGCGGGGCACACCGGCCTCTACGTGAGTACCGAGGGGTCCTCCAGGGGCCTCCTATTTCCTCCTTTTATTTCCTTTTATTTCCTCACCGTCCCACTCGGGTGGATCCAAGCGCATCTGAGTTTCCGTGGTTGGGTGGTCCCCGTTTAACTTGGAGCATCAGAGGAATAACAGCGTGCTGAGGGCAGGGGAGATCCTGTGGGGCAAGAGCCAGTGTGCCGTGGCCCTTGCTGGGAGGAGGTGATGGCGAGGCTCCCAGTGCGATGCAGAATATACAGCTGCCTTTTGAGTTGTACTGCAGTGGGGCTTGGCTGGCCACTTGGCACATCCTGCGCCCTTTCCTGTCCTCTCTGCACGCACTGGGTTGGACATGCTGCTTGGAGCTCTGCTCATGTGCTGCATTGCAGCCCCCGGCCCACCTCAAGGGGACAGTGGCCAGAGAGGTCAAGTCACACCTGGCCCATCATGTCCCCTGCAGCTGTGGCCATCGGCTCCAGGTTGACCCTGGAGCCTTTTGGGCTGCACTGGCTCCAAACGCCTGCCTTGTGTCATGGAGTGAGGTTTGTGCTGCCCATGTCAGCTCCCACTGGGAGCAGTGAATCCACTGGCGTTCTGGTCCCTACTCTTCTCCATGGTTTGCTCTGGGCTGACCAATAGTCTGGACCCAGCTGACTGAGGAGGGGCTGAGCATCACCTTGAATCTGAGCTCATGTACTGTCCCACTGCCTCAGCTAAGCACAGGAGGTCCTTGATCCTTGCCGGTAGTGGTTTGGGGGTTTTCCTATTAATAAAGGCATTAGCCCTGCCATTGGGTAGGAGGGACCTGGGCTTGGGGCTTGAGCCACCGTGGAAGGGAAGAAGAGGTTGGAAGAAACCAGGGGAAGTGACGGCTGTCCCATATGGGGTCTAAGCACTGCTCTGGGACTTGGAGAGGCTGCAGGGCTCAGAGGGCATTGTGTCTGCCTCCCTGGAACCAAGACCCCCTGGCTCTGCAGGGCCAGCTTACTGGGCATATGGTCTGTGTGACAGGGCTGTTCCTCCCTAAGGCGCTTCTATGCTGGAGGAGCTGGCCTGGTGCTGTGCTCACCTGGAAACCTCTGTCCTCAAGGGCTGCCTCCAACCATCCCCTCCTCCTTTGCAAAATCCAGCAACAACAACAACAACAAAAAAAAGCCCTTCTTGGCTCCAGCTCTCTCCCATCTTGCTTTAATCAGGGGAAGAATGTTCCTCTGCGGACACCGTGGGGTTACGGAGGCTTTGGGAAACAGGAATCCTCTTCTCCTTAGTCACAGCAAGGACTGCCTGGTGCTCACATGGACGGTCTGGGGGCCTTCCCGGGGCCTGCACAATGCCATCCCAGCCCCTGCCAGTTGGCATGATGGCTTCTGCATGGCTCCTGGTAGGACACTGACTCCCAAGTCCTTGTCAACATGTGAGCGTGACACTGCTGCCTGCTGCATGCCAGGCCTGCTCTCTCTGCTCAAGGGCTTTTTGCCTGCTCTGTGACCCCCCCCCACCCCCTTCACACCCTACAGCCCAGGGGATTGACGTGTTGGTGTTACTGGAGCCCGTATTACATGCCGGGGTGCTCAGCTGGGGGCCTGAGCTCCTGTCTGAGTTGATGTCGCTTGCAGGCAGCACCCTGGACATGGGAGAGGAGTGGCTGAAAGCTGCTGGTCTGGCTGTGGTTGCCACTGCTGGCAAGGTCTCTTCAGGGGAATTTGGATCCTGAGGGCAAGAGTGTTTCCCTTTGATCCTTGCTCCCTCCCTGCCTGCTCAGGCAACAATGCAGGCAGTAGTTTTTTCCTCCTCTTCCTCACGCCTGCTGTATCCCCAAGCTGGAGAGTAGCACTTCAGGCAGCAGCATTCCCTATCTCCAGCTTCCTTCCCTTTGCTGAGGGCTGCCTCTACCATGCATCCCTAGGCTAGGCATCCCAGGACCCTAATTATTCCAGTTAATTACTGCTGGGAAGTGCTTGGAGCTCAAGTACCTTGCCTTGGGGTGTCTGGTATCTCCTGCTTTAACAACAGCAGCCTGCAATGGGACTTTGCATGGGATGAACTTGGTCACCTGGGGACTATGAGCCTGTTAGCTCATCCAGTGCCATACATGCCAGCAGATAGATTACTGACTGGAAAGGCTTTCTCCTATCCCAGGCCGGTGACTTCCTGGCCAGGAGGGTGGCAACAATGCTGAGCCAAATGCTGCAGTCCCCCAGGCTGTGTGTCAGCCCTTAGAGAGCAGGCGAGACAGCCGCAGGTCCCCACCACGAGTGCTGCCGTGAGCTGGCCAAGCTCGCCGGGCGCTGTTTGTTTAAAGCGCTGGGGCCGCTGCAGTTTTCTCAGCTGTTTCCCCCTTCCCCTGGCCTGGGCGCGGTGGAGAACAGGGCTGGTTTGTTCGGGTGGCTGCCTCCCTGTAGCCACACTCCAGCAAGCAGGGGGCTGCGGGCGCTGGGGCACAACTCTGCTTCCAAGGGCAGGAAGGGGAAGCTCTCCAATATTTGTGGAAAGGGGGGTGGGAAGAAAGGTGAAATGGAAAGTGCCTTTAATGCATTCCGCTGGCAGGAGTCAACCGTGGCCACCCGTTTCTTTCCTTCCCTCTCCCCAGGTGAACAATAACGGGATCATCTCATTCCTGAAGGAGGTCTCCCAATTCACACCGGTGGCCTTTCCCATCTCCAAGGACAGGCGTGTGGTGGCTGCTTTCTGGGCAGATGTGGATAACCGGCGGGCAGGCGATGTGTACTACCGGGAGAGCACAGAGCAGTCCATCCTGGAGAGAGCGAGCGGGGACATCGCACAGTATTTCCCCGAGTTCCCAGGATTTTCTGCACAGTGGGTCTTCATCGCCACCTGGTACCGAGTGACCTTCTTCGGGGGCAACTCATTTTCACCGGTGGGTATCTGGGGCAAAGGAACCACGAGTTCAGGGTAGAATTTCTTTAAAAGGAGCATCCCAACAGAGCTTTGATGCTTTCCGTGGCAGCGGTGCTCCTGTCAGCAGGGCTAAGCCATCCCCAGCAGCTCCCTTGCGATGCTTTGCCATAATGGAGCAGTGTTATGCTTGCAAAACCAAACCCTCCTCTCTGTATTGTCTGAAGGCTGCAAATTGCCAGTGTCACCCATTTTGGGTACCAGGAACTGGTTGCAGACAGGGTTTGATGCCTTTCTTCCAGAGGCCTGATAACCAGATTTCCATTTTCCTGCTGGCTGTGGTGCTGGGCAACCAACCCAACTACCCCTTCTAGCAGAAGAGGACTAAGGCTCAGAGAAACACTCCTTTGCTAAATGCTTTTTCCATCATCTCATTATCTTCTCACTGGTTTGCCTGCCCCACTCCTGCCTGCTCACTGCTCTTCCCTTCCCTGCTGCAGGTAAACACTTTCCAGATTGTCCTCATCACGGATGGCAAGCTCTCCTTCACCATCTTCAACTATGAGTCCATCACCTGGACCACGGGTATGCACGCCAGCAGTGGGGGGGACTTTGCCGGGCTCGGCGGCATTGCGGCACAGGTAAGTGGCAAACATGGTCCCAGGGTGCCCAGGTAGCACATCTGCCCCAAGAGCTTGTGGCTCCTGGTTTGGTTTTTTGGAGGTGGAAAGCCTCCCCTGCCATTTTTTCTTTTCTTTAAGTTGTTGAATATCCATGTGTGCTCTGGCTTCCAAAGCTGAGACCATACAGGGGGCTTTGTAATCCTGAAACCACAGGTCTTTGCCTTGGCTGCTGTCTTGTAGTCCCTTTTCCTTCCTAACCACAGCCTTTAAGAGCAGCTGCCACAGCCAGCACAGATTTCACTTGTATTTATATTTCATCCTTGTGTTCGTTGTTGTGTTTAAGGTGAAAATAAACCCAATCCCCCACCCGCAAAATCCCCAGTACTCATTCGGATGTGTGAATTTACTGGCAGTTGATCCGTGCTTGGCTCCCTGCCTGCCAGCCTGCAGCAGACAGGATGCTACAGGTGGAGAGGAAGCGGATGGGTTTTGAATCCCAGGGGAGGGTCTGAGTGGGCAGCACAGCTGCCTTGCCCAGTCGTGCTGGCTGTCATCCTGGCACATAGACAGGGCTGAGTGCAGACTGGTGCTGTGTGGAAGGGGTCAGCCGGTCCGAGCAGTGCTGCTGGCAGTGTTGAGTGACAGGCAAACAAGCCTTTGTGCTCCAGCTGCCTTCCCCTCAGTGCTAGTGATGTCTCTTTACCCTCTGCCCTTGTCCTCACAGGCAGGTTTTAACGCCGGTGATGGAAAGCGCTACTTCAACATCCCTGGATCCCGCACCGATGACATCGCTGACGTGGAGATGACGACAAATGTGGGTATCCCCGGGCGCTGGGTGTTCAGAATCGATGATGCCCAGGTGCAAGTGGGGGGCTGCAGCAATACAAGTAAGAGGACAGCAGTTAGGTTTATTTAACTCCCAACCCAACCCCACACTGTTCTCCAGCCCTATCTTTTCCCTGCCTCAACCCACACCTCTATGGGGTGGAGGAGGCGGCTCAAAGTACTTGGGGAGGGAGGGGAGGCAGCCATGGGGGGGACCCTCCTCAGCACCTGCCATGGCTGGGGATGGCACCCATAGGTGCCCCGGGACCGGGAAGGGGCTGGGAGAGCAAATGGGGAGGGGAGAAAGACTTTTGAGATGAAAAGAGCTTACGGGGAGTGATAAGGGAGGCTGGGGAGAAGGTGACAGCGCACAGCGCAACCCCACCAACCTGCTGAAGGCAGAGCAGGGCATGAGGGGCTGGCACCCTTGAGGGTTGCATGCCTCCGTGAATCCCAGGAGGTTGGGAAAGCCATGTGGAGGGCTGTTGGGTGCCAGCCTCCCTGATGAGGCTGGGGCACCAGGGCTGGGCCATGCTTCCCACCCCAAGGGGCCTGACACATCCTCTTTCCCACACTTGATCTGTGTGTGTCTCGCGTGATACCCAGTGGGTTTGCTGTAGATGGGCTCTCCCATACCCTTTTCCCTCTGCCCTGGGTGATAAGGAAGGGCATGTTCATGTGCCTCCAGCCTGAGGGGCTGACCCTATGCAGCCTTTTCCTCTCCCATGGGGGGAATTAAAACTGCCCACCGTGTCCCAGGGGAGCCCATGAGGAGTGAACCCTACCCTGCTGTGAGGCAGGCAGCCCCCGTGGGCTCCTTGAATGCTCTGGGGAGCCGGGTGGGTGCAGGGACAGCCCCTGGCACTGGTGTGGCTGGAAGGTGGCGGGTGAGCTGTGCCAGGATGCAGGCTGATGCAGGGCCACCGCTTGTCCCCACAGCCTCTGTCTGCCTCACACTGCGGCCCTGCCTGAATGGGGGGAAGTGTATTGAGGACTGCATCACAGGGAACCCCTCCTACACCTGCTCCTGCCTGGCTGGCTTTACTGGGAAGAGGTGCCATGTTGGTGAGCGTGGGTCCTGAGCAAGCTTTCAGCGCTTTGCTGCAGGAAGCAGATTTCATCCCTGGTGTCACTGCTGTGTGCTGGCAGTGTCTGTGTTCCTGTTCTGCCCCTGCTCTGAGCCCCTGCCCCATGGGGGGCTGTGTTTCAGATGTGGACGAGTGTCTCTCCAACCCATGTCAGAATGGAGCCACGTGCCTCAACGGTGCTGGCAACTTCAGCTGCATGTGCCCACTGGGCTTCAGAGGTGCCAACTGTGAGACCGGTGAGCATGGGGCCATCAGCACAGCAGGGCTGCTCTTTGCTGTGCTCGAAGAGCTAAGACGCAGGCTTGGGGAGTACTGCTGCTCTTGGGAGCACTCATCAGATTGGGGTTCCTGCAGCAGTCTGCAACAGCCAGCTTGGATTTCAGCATGCTGCAGGCAAAGGAAGCTTTGCTCTGGCTGCAAGCCCTTCCTGCCCCTGGCAGTGCACACTGCTGAGGGCCCAGCTCAGTGCTGCCGCCAGCACCTCTCCCTGCCGCCCGCCACTCCTCAGTGTGGAAAGCTGGCAGTCAGTGTTAAACAGAAGTCTTGGAGGCCCTGCTTTTGCAGGTGATGCTGTGGTCCTGAGCCCTCTGAAGCCAGTGGGGACTCTCCTTGTCCCTGGCAGGGCTGGTGGCTGGTTTCTCCTGCTGCTGGCATCCATCCCCCCAGTGGAAACACTGCCAGAATGTTTGGCTCCCAGCAAGCCTCTGCACTGGTGGAGAAGGCGAACAGGGAGTTGACTTTTGAGGAAGGGAGAGAGGAGTTCCTAACCTGGCATGCTGGTATCCAAGAGGTGCAGGGGGATGGAAGGGCTGAGCTGCCCAAGGAAGGTTTTGTGAAGAGCCAGGGCTGGGACATGGCCAATGTCTCCTGCCAGATGGTGCATTGGTGGCTCCAAGCTACACCCTCTGCCCAGCCCCAGCATTGCTGTGTGTGTAGAGGCATGTGCCAGTCCTGTGCCTGGGTTGATCCCCCCTCTTTTCTCTTTTTGGTGTTCCCTTGCAGAAGAGCTGCCATGCGAGAGCAGAGTGTGCCACAATGGCGGGACGTGCCAGGCAGTGAATGGGACAGCAGTGTGCTTGTGCCAGCCGGGGTACACGGGGGCAGACTGCCAGACAGGTCCGTGGCATGGGAAGGAAATGGGGACACCTTACGCCTTAGCAAACTGCTTTCCCACCATGCTTCAGTCCCAGCTGGAGTTTTGGAAGGGCGAGTGCTCAGGATGGGAGGCAGTGGGTGAACAGGCTGTACCTGCACCTAGCCACCCTTCTTGACCTCCCCTTGCAGAGCTGAATGAGTGTGAGTCCAGCCCATGCCTGAATGGTGGGCACTGTGTCGACCTGGTCGATAACTACACCTGTATGTGCCTGGAGCCCTTCGTGGGACAACGCTGTGAGACAGGTGCCTGCTCCTGCATCCTGTAGCATAGGATGACCCATGCCAGGGACTGTGTCCCCAGTGCTCAGCTGGGTCATCACGGCCCTTTTCCCAGTTCTGGGCTCTGCTCATCGCTTGCTCACTTGCTTTCCCCCCTGCCCAGACTCATCTATCTGTGAGGACCGGAGCTGCCGAAACCGGCAGACGTGCAACTACATCCGCCCAGGCCGCTACATCTGCACATGCTCCCCGGGTTATTATGGCAACAACTGCCAGTACGGTGAGCAGAGGTGCACCTTGCCCAGCCTGCCATGGGAGCTGGTTCTTGGGGAGCTGGGTGGGAAGGGCAGATTACTGAAAAGGGGCTGCATCAGCCATATGCACTGCCGAAAGCTGGCAGGCAGCATGCAACTTACAGAATGGAAAGGGTGAACAGGCTGCCCAGGGAAGTGGTGGAATCACCGTCCCTGGAAGCATTCAGAAAACATGTAGAATAGGCCGTTAATGACATGGTTTAGTGATGGACTTGGCAGTCCTGGGGTAATGACATGGTTTAGTGATGGACTTGGCAGTCCTGGGGTAAAGGTTGGACTTGATGATCTTGAAGGTCTTTTTCATCCTAGTTGATTCCATGATTCTGTGTGGGCAGGGGTTGTGGTGATGCTGGGGAGGGAACTCCTTCCAGCAGTGCTGCTCAGCTGTAGTGGGGTCTTTGGTGTGGACCAGTTCTGCACCTGCTCCTCTGGGGCAGATCGTGACCCAGCCCCACACTGGGATGGCTCTAGCTCAGCCTCCCCTTTCCCTGCAGGCGGGCCCCGCGTGCCTGGCGCCTGCCTCTCCCAGCCCTGCCAGAATGCGGGCAGCTGCCTGGAGACGGAGCAGGGCTACCTCTGTGAGTGCCAGGAGGGCTACAGTGGACAGGACTGTCGAGACAGTGAGTACAACGGGGAGTCTCTCCAGTGGGGTTTGGCATCTCTAGGGGAGCCTTCACATTCCTAAGAGGGAAGTAGCAGCCCCTGAGAACCTATTTGATGCTTCTGGACTGAACAGTGGGTCCATCCTGCTGAAGGAGGCTGTGCCTGGGTGTTTGGGGGGGCTCATAGCTGCCACCCACCTGAGCTTCCCCCATGGATGGCATTCGGCAAAGCTGCTTGGCTGTCGCAGCCCCACAAGGGACAGGGGTCCTGGGAAGCTCCCATCTTTTCTCTTGCAGAGCTCTCGGAGGGCTGTGAGTGTCGCAATGGAGGCAGTTGTCTGGAGGGGAATGTCACCATCTGCCAGTGCTTGCCTGGGTTTTTTGGTCTCCTCTGTGAATTCGGTAGGTGAAGGTGAACACTTGCTGTGTTTGTTCCCTCTCCAGGATGCTTGAGCCAGGCAGGCTGTGGTCAAACAAGGAGAAACTCTGCCCATGCCTGAGCCTAGCATGGTGCCAGAGGCATGCCCTGAATTTGAGCCTAGAAATATTGTCCTTGGTGAGGAGGCAACACTTCTGTTTTCAACACTCCCCCTTTAGCTGTGCCTCTCCCAGCCCTTTGCCCCAGCTGGCTTTCCTGGGTGGGATGGGAACCACAGCCTTAGTGCACTCCTGTTCTGAATCTCACTGGGCATCCAGGCTGTTTACATGGTCTGTGGAGGGGTACAGAAGGTCCCTTCCATCTCTTCAGACCTGGCAAAATTAGGAGACCCCCCTATTTCTGGCCAGGCAGCCAGCTGGTTGTCCTGCCACCGGCTGATGGAAGCTGGTGCTGTGTGTGTGTTTGCAGAAGTCACCACTACCCCGTGCAACATGAACACGCAGTGTCCGGATGGCGGGTACTGCATGGAGTATGGTGGGAGCTACCTCTGTGTCTGCCACACTGACTATGGCACCAACCACAGTGAGTCTTGTCTTTGGGGATGGAGAACAAGCCCCAGGAAGGGACATGGGTGGGGGCTGGGGGTGTGAGCAGGTGATACTGCCAGCTGGGGAGTAGCCCTCACATCCCTGGTCCTACATCCTCATTGATGCCCCGTGTTTGGCTTTGCAGCAATGCCATCCCCCTGCGACTCAGAGCCCTGCCTGAATGGGGGGTCCTGCGAGGTTCATGATGACTCGTACACCTGCGAGTGTCCTCGAGGCTTCCTTGGCAAGCACTGTGAGAAAGGTACCTGCATGGAGCTCCCTGCTGGCCCCAGGACCTGACAGGGGGTGGGAGAAGAGTTTGGACCATGGTGGGAGAAGAGTAGCTGCTTGCTGAGCTGCAGCTGGCAGTGAGCACAAGGTATCCCACCCCACATGTGGGGCTCAGATGCAGGTGCTAGTGCCCTGGCATCACATGCCTGTGGCCTCCTTAGGTCCTGGCACATAGAATCATAGCGTGGTTAGGGTAGGAAAGGACCTTAAGATCACCTAGTTCTGCACAGGGTTATTCAGCGGTGTTGGGGAGGCCTGGGTGCACTCGGTATTCCTGCAGCAAGGGGTTTGGTGGGAGGCAGTGGCCTTTGGGATGTGGGTAGCAGTGGGTGACCCCTTGCTCTTGGTGTTTTCTGCAGCCAAGCCACGGCTCTGCAGCACAGGACCCTGTCGCAACGGGGGCACCTGCAGGGAAGCGGATGGCGAGTACCACTGCTCCTGCCCCTACCGCTTCACCGGGAAGCACTGCGAGATCGGTATGGTCTCCTGACCCCCGCCTGGGATGTGAGGCAGTTGTCCTGCTCACTGCTCAGCTCCCATCTGCCCTCTGCCCCCAGGTAAGCCAGACCCCTGTGCCTCGGGACCCTGCCAGAACGGGGGCACCTGCTTCCACTACATTGGCAAATACAAGTGCGACTGTCCTCCAGGCTACACTGGCCGGCACTGCGAGATTGGTAGGTGTGAGGAGCGTGTGCCAGGGCCAGGGGATGCTTGGGGAGGTGGTGGCAGCAGCAAGCAAGCCTCACTGCTTGTTTTGAATCCCCTTCCCTGTAATTTGAAGCACTTTGGATCTCCCTTGTACCCTGCAGAGGGGGAGAAGGGGAGTGGCTCTTGTTTCTGGGCTCTACCAGCCCAGCAGCAGTCACTCTTTCTTCTTCTTCTAGTGCCTTCTCCGTGCTTCCTTAGCCCCTGTGAGAATGGTGCTACCTGTGAGGACCTTGGCGAGGGCTATGCTTGCACATGCCCCATGGGCTATGTAGGGAAGCACTGCCAGACTGGTAAGGGCTCTGTGCTGCCCCTGCCAGTCAGGGGCTCGGGGTGCCTCTGCAGGTCCTGCTCAACACCCCCATCTCTCCCCAGTGGTTGACTGTGGCATTCCCAGTGAGGTGAAGCATGCCCGGGTATCTTTCAACTCCACCAAGGTGGGCTCTCTGGCTGAATACCAGTGTGAGCTGGGCTACACCCTCAGCCAGCACAACCACCCTCGCGTCTGCCGCTCACTGGGTGTCTGGAGTGAACCCCCTGAATGCAATGGTGAGGAGAGCTGGGGAGCAGCTGAGCCCTGGGGCACTGTCTCAGTGGGCTGTGGCCATGAGCTTGGTGACCCCAGGACATGTACTCTGGTCCTCCCCTGTGTCTGCAGACAGATCCCCCTGGGTACTCCTCCTCAGTGCTCTTGTCTCTTACTTTGTGTCTCCCCTGCACAAATACCTGCAGAGATCAACGAGTGCCAGTCCCAGCCCTGTCTGAATGGTGGTCAGTGCAAGGACCGCATTGCTGAGTTCCTGTGCTTGTGTGAGCCAGGTTACACTGGCCAGCTTTGTGAGTCAGGTAAGAGACCATGCCAGGTACACTCCAGGGCTGCTGCATGCTGCTCCCAGCCAGCTGGAGGAGCAGGCAGGGCTGTGAGGGCACTTGCACTACTTGTGTCTCCCCTACTAATGGATTCTGCATGGGCATCCCCATCACAGATAGAGCACTGTCTTACCCTTATGCATGTTAAGTCCATGCAGAGGAGCTCCAGATCTTGGAAGCTATGTGGGAAGTGTCCCTGTGGCTTCAAAGCTATTTGCCAAGGTGGGGTGGGGTGGGGTGGGGGGAAGAAGCAGCTTGAGGTCATGCTGTGCTTCTGTGTATGCACATGGTCATGTTTGCATGTGGACACTGGGTGAAGGAGACAATGAGTAGTGAAAGATCTGGTGGGACTCTGGCAGGCAGCTCTAGCCCTGCTTAGGAGAGGATGGTGGTGGGGAAAGGTGGGATGCCTGCTGGGGATCAGAGGAGGGCACATGCCTCAGGCACCTTATGGGACCTGTTGGCACAGCCCCAGATTGCCAGTCATACCGGGTGTCCCTGAGGACATGTCCCCACGCTCAGCTCCCCCTGCAGCCCCCACACAGGGGCAGACACAGGGTAGTGGGCACCTGATGGCTCCAAGAGCAGGGCTGTTCTTGTCTGTTGGGCTTGGGGTAGCAAGTGATGTGGGGAGGGTCCACACCCTGCAGAGGAAGCACTGCCTCTCCAAGTCTCCTTGTCTCCTGCTGCTGGCCCTGTCTTTGTGCTGAGCTGATGCCTTTCTTCTTGTCACTCCCCAGATATTGATGAATGCCAGTCGGAGCCCTGCAAGAATGGTGGGACCTGCCAGGACCTCCCTGCATCCTTCTCCTGCCACTGTCCTGAGGGCTTTGTGGGGACACAGTGTGAGACAGGTAGGGGCTCACTCTTCCATTGGGAGGCTGGGCTATGGGCACTGGAACACAGTTAGAACCTGTACTGGTTGCCATCTTGGGCACCCTGTCCCAAGCCATTACGCTATGCACTTGCTGCCTGTTGTGCCTCCTTGCCTGTGGTTCCAGGGGCAGAACTGAAACTGCTCTGGTGGGGAAGGAGCAAAGGATAAGATGTTCACTGGTAACAGATCCCCTTTTGAAGGCATCCACCCCTGCCAGGGAACATGGCCACCATGGCACTTGGGTGGAATTCTGGATCCAAAATGGCTGTGCTGAACCCTGGGCTGCACGTCTGTCTTGCTGTCCTGTGGGAGGCCATTGCCTGGCTGCTGCCATGCTGACGGCCCCCTGCTCACCACCATCCTTCTCCCACCTCCAGAAGTGGACGCCTGTGAGTCAGGCCCTTGCCAGAACGGAGGGGAGTGCGAGAGCCACAGGGGCTCCTACCTCTGCGTGTGCCCGGAGGGTTTCTTCGGCTACCACTGTGAGACAGGTGAGGTGGGAATGAGCAGCTTGGTGCAGAGTGGCCGATGGCTGGCTGGCCACCGCTAACAGCACGGGCTGTGGTACCTCTGCAGCCAGCGACCCGTGCTTCTCCAGTCCCTGTGGGAGCAGAGGCTACTGCCTGCCCGGCAATGGCACCCACAGCTGCACCTGCAAAGTCAGCTACACAGGCAAGAGCTGCGAGAAAGGTAAAGGCCCTCAGCAGCGGCACCAGGACGTGTGCGGGGCTCGACACTGGCCCGGCAGTGGCCACTGCCCGTGCAGGGCTCGACGCCATCGGGAACCAGAAGCTCTCCTTGAGGCGGGCAGGGCTGGGGCCGTGCCTCTGTGGGGGCAGCCCAGGCCGCACAGGCCTGAGCCGCTGCTGCAGTCACCAGGCTTGGCGTGAGGACGCCGGGACAGGTTTGCCTGGCCTCCTGCAGCAATGGCGATCCCGCAGGAGGGGAGGCTGAGGTGTTGGAGGGAGGCCTCTCGCTGCCGGTACCAGCCTCCTGGGGCCCCTCGCCCTGTCTCGCCGGTGCCATTGGCCTGGCAGGCGGTGGCAAGCACCGCACCACTGTGCTGCAGTGGCTGAGGGTGCTCCTGGTGCTCCTGTGCCCGCTGGGCAGGTGGCAGCTGGTGCCTGCAGGGCCCCTGCCGGGTGTGCCAAGGGAGAGAGCAAGGGCCCCATCCTCCATCGCTGCTGCTCTTGCCTCTTGCTGCTGGGGTCTGTTCTCTAAAGATTCATGGCGTTACCTCTCCCCTTTGCTTTTGCCCACACCCTGAAGAATTGCTGCCACCAACCTCATTAAAGGTGGAAAGGGTGGAGGACACTGGTGTGTTGATTTCTTGGCACCCACCTGAGGACACAGCTGCCAGGCAACTCATTGACGGCTACGCCGTGACGTACGTATCCCTCGACGGCTCTTACCGCAGGACAGATTTTGTGGACCGAAGTCGTTCTGCCCACCAATTGCGGGCACTAGCCTCCGGCAGAGCCTACAATATTTCTGTCTTTTCAGTCAAACGCAACGTGAACAACAAGAATGATATCAGCAGGCCCGTCATGCTCACCACACGCACTAGTGAGTAGTGTCCCCAGGGGGATCAGGTCCTGACCACGCGTGGCTCCTGCAGGCACCAGGGCTTGTGCTGCCTCCTGCCTGCCACCGGCTCCAGCCACAGCCCGGGCCTGTATGGAACCCTGCTGGGTTTGGTGGTGCAGATCCTAAAATGAAGACATGGGGGGCCTTTGGAAAGCACTGGGGCACAGAGAATTGGTGTTCCCTTTGCTATGAGGAAAAGGGGACTGAACCTCCTGTGGGTCACTGGGCTTCTGCCCAGGGGCTGGTAAAGGAGCCAGCAGTGGGGACTGCTTCTGGATCCTGTTCACCAAGGCCAGGCTGTGCCTGCTGCACTGGTTACGTCTTGTCACTAGCTCCAGAGTAGTGTAGCTCCCCAGTGCTGCTTGGTTGAGCTGGACAAGCCCCCAAACCAGCCAAGTAGTGGGGCTGGGTGATCGCTGCTGACAGTGAGCCCTGCAGGAGAGTCTCCCACCCACTATCCTGCCTGGCTCAGTTTGGGGATGTGCTAGAGAAGGCAGGGACCTCTGTTCACAGGCAGAGGAAAGGAGGCACAGGGATGCCTCTATGAGGGCACAGGCAGGCAGAGCAGCTGCAGTTCTGCTTCCTAGGGCAGGCAGATGTAGAAATCGAGTGCAAACTGAGGATGAGAGGGGATTAAACTTAGGGAAGCTGCCCTCTAGTGAGAGGGGGATGGAGGTGAGAAAGCCCATGGGCCATATACCTGCAGTGGGCTGAGACTGACTGAAGCCCAGGGCAGAAGGCAGGCATGGCACTGGGCACAGCAGGAGCCTGCACGCCTGGCCACAACATTTTGGGAGGCTTCAAGCTAAAGTCAGATGCCAGGGGAGTAAGAACTGGGCTTAGTATGTGGCTGGGCCATACAGTGGGCTTAGGACTAAGTGGAGGCACTGCAGCCCCATTGGAGCTGAGGGGTGTTGCTGGGGCTGGAGGACAGCCCCAGGGGTGCAGTGGATGGCATGAGACCTTGCAGCAGGCAGACGGATGCACCTCCTGCCTGCACGCAGGTGGTGAGGATGGTAGAGCATCAGTCCAGCTGAGCTGCTCCTGCTGGGAAGTCAACCCAGAGGGGCAGGCAGGACCCCCGCCGTGCAGGGGTGTAGGGAAGAGATGGGGCGACCCACAACGAGCAGTGGCTGACCGCAGCCCTCTCCACTTGCTCCGGCCAGGACCGCGTCCGGTGGAAGGCTTTGAGATCACGAATGTGACAGCCAGCGCCATCACGGTGCAATGGGCCCTCCACCGGCTCAAGCACTCCACTGTCAGTAGGGTGCGTGTCTCCATCCGCCAACCGGGGGACCTGGCAGACCGCACCGTGGAGCTGAACAGCAGCGTGGCCAAGTACACCTTCCTGTGAGTGGGGCAGCAGGCAGGTGCTGGGCCAGCTGGCCCTTCCAGCCTGCCCAGCTTACCCCTGCCCACCCTGCCTTCCTCCTCCACAGGGACCTGCAGCCAGGAGAAAAGTACATTGTCCATGTCACAACACTGAGCGGCCTGGGGACAGAAGACCACCTCTCGGAGAGTCTGGCCACGGCTCCCTTCCACGTATGGACAAGTGAGTAGGGCTGTCTTTGCCACCCCCTACTGTTGCAGGAGCCCTGAGGCTTGGCAGGCGCAGGGCAGCTACGGCTTGTGGCCAGCAGGAAAGCTGCAGGGAGGGGAAGGTGCGAAAGCTCTCCGCCTGTCTGGCAAGCACAGCAGGCAGGAGCTGTGCAGGCAGCCTTGGGGAGTGGCAGGAAGGGCTGCGGCTTGCCCTCCACTGCCAGATGGTTTTCCTTGCCCAGGACCAACCAGCATGAGCTCAGCCCCATGCGAAGTCTACACAGGCGCTATGTTGCTCCCCTGCATGCGGCAGCTAGAGGGTGGTGAGGGCCAGACCGGGTGCCAGGGTGCAGTGAGGCTCTGCCAGCCTTGGCAGGGACCCGGCGCTGAGCATCTCCTGCTGGCGTGTTGCATGGCTGGAGCCGGGCTGCTTATAGGGTGGCGTGTGAGCAACAAAGGCAGTTGCAGTCAAGTACACGAGTGCTGACCTTTTTTCTCCCCGGCTGCTGCCTGCCCCAGGGCCTCTTCCCCCACAAAACCTCACTGCCTCCCGTGTCACCACCACATCCGTGTCCATGGCATGGGAGCAGCCACCTGCTGGTGCCGTCGAGGGGTACATCATCAATGTCACCACCGCTCAGAGTGTGAAGAGCCGCTACGTGCCCAATGGGAAGCTTGTTTCCTATACAGTGCGAGACCTGCTCCCTGGGCAGCGGTACCGCCTGTCTGTCACAGCTGTGCAGAACACAGAGCAAGGCCAAGTGCACAGTGAACCCATCTACCTCTACGTCACCACCTGTGAGTGCCCAGCTGCCGGGGCTGGGGCTTGCTGCAAGGTGGGACAGGGGGTTGGAGGCTAGTTGATCAAGAGATATGCTCATGGGGACTTGCCCTCCCTGAATTGGGTGCTTGCAGGAGGCTCTGGGAACAGGAGGTGGGGGTTGCAGGATGCTGCCTCTGTTAGGGGAGAGCAGATGCTTCACAGGGAATGGCAGTCACAGCCTAGGCTTGTGGGACGTGTACGCGTGTCCCCAGACAGCTCTAAACAGCATCCTGGGGACAAGGGGACTGGCTAGTAGCTGGGCTGCCATGCAGACTCATGGCCTGCCTCCCACTGAGTCTAACTCTTTGGTCTGCAGTGCAGAGGGATGGAGCTCCAGAGAGACGGTGGAGCCAAGCTGGACACCCCCGGGTCCTGCGCAACAGGCTGCCTCCAGCTTTTCTGCCTGAGCTCCGCTTGCTAGCAGATCACAACGCAGCTGAGGAGCCCTCGCCAGCCCCCAGGTAGGCACTGCTCCAGCACTCCTGGCCCTTTCAACTGTGGTTGGCCCTTTTTCCCAGCTCCTGTGTATGGGTGCACACATGATCAAGTCAGTCATGCTTCTGCTGTGAGCAGGTTCCCTGTGCTGCCCAGGACTCACACTGAACCCTGCATCCAGCCCTAGACTGTGGGATGGCTATGGCTTGGAGGACTGCAGGGCCCCTTATCTTCATGGCTCTTCTGTCCCAGGTTCACCGAGCTGGTAGATGGCAGAGGGAGGGTCAGTGCCCGGTTTGGCAAATCCATCAGCATGAAGACACGTAAGTGCTTTGCTGCCTTTCTGCTCACCCTCACCCCATTCATCTAGTCACCTCCTGTGCCTACCCCCAGGACAGGGTGGCAGCTGGGCAGGCTGCTGTAGGGATGGTGGAGCCATAAAGGAAGGCAGACAAATACTTGCCCTGCTTGCTAGAACCCTGCCCAGGGACAGAGCCAGTCAGGAAGACCAGAGAGGGACCCTCACTGATGGGAGGCAATGCTGGCTGTGGTACAGGCTGCCTCTCCCCTGCCAGCAGCAGCAGTAGCCCAGGCAGTGACCCTGCTGCCCTCCAGCACAGGCCCTGCCTCCCCAACAGCCTGAGACCCCACTGCCAAACAGCCTCACACTCAAGGAGGGTGCTTGGGCAAGAAGCCCCTCACTAGCCCAGGACCAGCCCCCCATTTGCCATTCCGGGAACACCAGGGATCCAAACGCCATCCCCAAGATCTGCGAGGCCTGAGAACCCCACTCAATGGGGTAGGAAAGGGGTCTGGCACACCTGACAACAGTCCTGGGGTTGCCATATGTCTCTGCTTTGCTGCTGCCTCCCCAGGGGAGGCACAGCCCTCTGTGTCCCACAGTCCTTCAGGAAGGGGGAGATGGTCTCACTCATTCTAGAGATGCCATCTGGGAAGGGCTAAACCATTGCTTCAGGCTTGACCAGCCCTCTGATGCTGTGAGCAAGCTGTATCTCACTGGAGGGGCTGCCTTTAGGTCTGGCTCTGACTTTAAATGACATTGGACCCTCTTGTTGCCCAGAGCCAGATGCTCCAGTGAAGCTGGAAAACATGGAAGCATCCAGCCACAGCAGCCTGGCACTGCAGCTGCAGGAGAACAAGAGCAAGAGTAAGTCTTGGAGGGGAGACACATGAACAGCAGGGCCTGGTTCAGGCTTTGCAGACAGGCACACTTGACACCAGCCTGCCTCCATGTTGCTGCCATACCAGGAGGCACACAAGTGGCACAGTGTGGGTCCCTGCCAACTGCCCTATCCCTGCTTACCACTCTCCCTGGGAGCACCCTGGCACGGCAGGGGTGTGCCATGGCATCTGACAACTGTTATGTTTTGCAGGTGAGGGGCAGAGCTGCTCCATGAACCCCTGCAGGAACGGAGGCACCTGCACCAGAGATGTCAAGTCCTACCACTGCAGCTGCCGCCTGGGGTTCAAGGGCCGGTTCTGCGAGCTGGGTGAGTGCTCTGCTGCTGCTGGGGGCCAAGCTCCCTCTTGCACGGGATGGTGTGTGCCCAGCCTGGAGCTGTCCTGGCCACAGGTCTCCTGGGGTGCAGGTCACTGAGCACCACCCAGCTCCTCTCAGCCAAGGGTGCTCCCATGCCCAGACTCTGCTAGAGAGGGAGGGCTATGCTCTGCTCCTGTCAGTTTGGGCAGATCAAGGAGCACAGGGCTGCTTCCTGCTCCCAGCCAAGGCCACCACCTCCACCAGCTGTCCTGGCAAGCCAGGCCCCGGCCCTGCCCATGTAGTTACCTGGGCACTGCAAAGCTGGGGGCTCTGGTTCTCCTGGTGGGCCAGCTCAGTTGAGCCCAGCCTTCCAGGACAGCGAAGGGGCAGCAAGAGGCCTTTCCCTTCCCATAGGGAACAGGCAGGCAGGGCCAGAGATTGGCTTGTTGGTAGCTCCCCTCTCCTATTCCCCAAGCAGCCTGCAAGAAGGTGCCACACTCGTGCACACGGCTGTACTCGGAAACCAAGTCATTCCCTGTGTGGGAAGGAGGTACCTGCCATTACCTGTGAGTACTGCCTGCGTGTTGTGCTCCCCCCTTTCCTTGTGCTCAGAGCCAGGGATGTGTCCCTGCAGCTTGGCTCTGGGGAAGGGAGCGCAAGCGTGAGGCCGTCTCAGACCCCAGCTGGCAGCTGCCCCCTCTCCAGTGCAGGCTGAACAGCTTTGTGTGCCCACATGTCCCTGGTGCTGCCCCACCAGTGGTGTTTCAGGGCAGGGTGTTGCTGAAATGACAGCCACCATAGCAGTGTTACCCACCTATGTGTCGCTGAGGTTCTATTTGGTGTGTGTGTGATCCCCCTCCCTGCTGCCTGCCAGCCCTGTTCCTGGGTGCCTCTCCATCTGTAAGCAGAGGATTGGGCCAGCCCTCCTGCAATACCATGGCATGACAGGCGGGGGTTGCATCTGCTTTGCATCCCTCAAACCTCCAGTCTTGCTGTGATGGAAACACAAGGGCCTGGTGTGTGGGGTCAGTCAGTTCTGGCTACTGCAACCTGGAAGGAAATGGGGGAGATGCCCAGATTACCCCTCTTGTACTCGTAGAAGCAGACCTGTCCCTATTATTCCCTTTAACTTGCCCCTCTGCTCTGTGTGTAGGTACAGGAGAGTCTACAAGGTACGCCAGGATGTCTGCTACAAGGAGAGCTGCAAGAGCACTGGTTCCGAGACAACAACCAGCAGGTACAGCTAGCAACAGCACACCAAGCACTGTCGATCCTGTGGCCCAGGACAGGGCAATGCAGCCAGACAGTGTCACTGAGCATGTGTGGGGGTGTCTGGGCTCAGCCTGGACTGGGAGAGGGGAGAGGCACTCCATGCAGAAGAGGGTGCAGGGAGCACACAACCATGGCTCAGATGCTCTGTGTTGCCCTCCATGCAAGCAACAGCTGACATTGCTCTCTTCTCTTTCAGAAAACCAAGCACCAGTCACACACTGAGGAAGTCCTAGAGTAAGTATCTGCTGTAGGCCCTCCTTAGCCATAGGCAAAGAGGGGCAGCTCCTGCATATCCCACACAGGGAGCTGGGAGGACAGGGACAGAGGCCAGAGCACAGTCCAGGCTCACACTACCATGTCCTTGGGGTGTGACAGCTCTCCAGCTCCTGCCCTGCTTTGGCTTAGGCATGCGGCTGAGGGCTCCCAGTTGTGGTGGGGTGGAAAGGCAGAAGGTGATGACCTGCTTCCCTGTGGCTCTAACAGCCCCATGAACAAGATTCCTGCACAGAAAGAGCCTGGGCACTGGAGGGTACATATTCCTGTCTCCAAACCAGAGATGGGTGCATAGAGTGGGAACACGCAGCTGCAGGGCTTTTGGGGGACTCTACACACCAACTTATTCTCCTCCTGCTCCTTCACAGGATTCAAACAAGTAGAAGCTTCATCTTTCCAATTCTAAAGGGTTTTATTTGTAACACCAGGAAGATCAGATCTGCTCACTGGGTTGAACCCAGCAGGGGAACCTTCCTGCCTGGCATCAGCCTCTCCCTCTTCTCCAGCCAGTCAGGGATACGCAGCCAGATCAGCACACTGAGCAGCACTCCCTTACCACCGCTGGACCAGCACTGCCTTCGCTCTGGCTTGCCTTACTCTAGCTGTCTCTGCCCCACAAAGGGCTGAGCGCTGGTGTCCCACAGCAGCTGGCTGACTGCCCCCGAGGTGACCAGCCTTACTTTGTCCCCCCCGCCAGCTGCTGTGCATGAGGGCTCCCAGCTCTGCTCAGGCATCAGTGGAGCTAAGCCCTGCTCCCTGCCAGTGGCGTCTGCACCAACTTGTTTTTGTAATCCAAAGTTATAAATTACCTATAACCCCTAAATAAAACAGTTTAAGGCAGACCAGAAAGCTGTGGCTACCACCTGAAATGTGAGCCCACAGCAATCTGGTTGGAGAAGATTTCCCAGTGGAGACAAGCTAGAAATGGGGAGCACCTCCCCTTAGCAGTAAGGGGAGCACAGGCACTGGAGCCGCATCCCCATCTCCTCTGTTCTAGCGGGGGAAATCGAGGCAGCTTCTCCTGCCTGCCTTTTCCTTTGCTTTGTAAACGACCCCTGGTTTAACCAGCTCTCCAGCTTAGAAAGCAGTAGAGCACTTACAATGAATTTTAAGTGCTCTGTACTGTGGAGTTTGTCAGCCAAGTCATAACAGCACGCTATGTGCCTCTAAGCCAGTGCAGGGCACGGTACAGGCTCGGGGACAAAGTGGTCTCCCCCTGCCACCCCCCTGAGCTGCTCACAGCGTTTCTGTTCCCCACAGAGGAGCAGACCAGCGTGCAGCACTGCCCCACCAGCTGCGGCAGGGCAGGCAAGGAAAAAGCATAGCTTAGAAACATTCCTAGTTTTTGTTTGTATGACAACACTAGTTAAACATAGATTTGTGTATCACCATACACAGTGTATATTATAAATTAATACATACCAGAGATATATCGTAGTTATGGTATAGAGTGTTATTTCCCCAGCAGTGTTCTGCAAGCATCGCAGGGCCCTTTTTTTGTTCAGCCATATGTGTCAGGCTGCAGTCCAGGAACTGCTCTCAGAGCAGAACAGGCCCAGGACTTTCAGTGCTCTTGGGACCATCCTCTCCCATGGGGCAGCAGCCAGGACACTGTACAGCCACAACCAGAAGGGCCATGTGATGTGTCCCACAATGTGAGCACTGCAATCCTGCTTCCCCTGGGCATGAAAAGAAGCCAGCCCCCCCCCGGAAGAGCAGGGTAAGGGGAAAGCCACAACAGCCTCTGCTATCCACAGGGAGGGGAAGTTTTGGGGCCATGGTCAGAAAGTGTATGCACCCCTATCTTGTCAGCCATGAAACCAACACGGACTGTGGCAACAGCAGTGGCCCTGCCATGGGACAGTCCCATGATCTGCTCCTGCAATGACAGGCAGCATGGTGCCGCTGTGAGCTGGCACAGCAGCCTGCCACTTCCTGCCCCGCCACCAACACACTATGTACTGCAGCCAGAAAATTTTAACCTAGCCTTGGACATAAATTAGTTATTTTGGTTTGATTTTCTTTTCCAAATAAAAACACTTTATGGAAACTGGATATTTTAAAGTAGTTGGTCACTGAGTTGGAACGAGAGTTATTATTGTGTTCTTATACATGGGATTTATTGCAACCCCTCAGTGGGGCTCCAACACATGGAGCCCTGCAGCCACCAAGGCCTGTGTGGGAGTGGGGGCCCTGAGCACCCAGAAATGCAGTGGGTCCTGGCAGTACACTAGCATAGGAGAGCATGGGCATCTTGGAACCTCACCTTCTCACTCCCAGGCTGGTTTACTTCCTACACTGTCAAAAGTCTTCATCTTCCTCTGTGTACAGAGCATCCCTGTTCTCTTCTTCCTCCTCTTCTTCCTCTCGAGCCAGCAGTTTCCTGAAGACCTCAAACTCCTCTGGGGTGGAGCGGGCCAGGTTGGCCAGGAACTCTTTCTCTGAGAGCTGAATTATGTCTTTCAGTTTTGGGTTATTAGTTTGGGTCTGGCCTTTGAACGGAGTCTGGTAGAACCCCCGGCGCTCCAGGAAGATGTGCCGGTTCCTGAGCTCAGCAAAAGGCATTCGGAAAAGGCGGGCCTTCACCATCTCCTTCTGCTGCACTCCCATCCTGAAGTACACGTACTGCGGGTGGGACAGGGTGGCTCATGCTCTCCTGGCCCTGGTACCCACCACGCAGGAGACACACGCCCTGTGGAAGCCCCCCTCACCTGGAAGTGGTGGTGGAGCTGGCGCGGCTCCTCCAGCAGCACGTCGGGACAGGTCCATAGCACCTCCCGGAGCTGTTCCGCCGTGAAGAGGCACCGCTCCCGCAGGAGCCGCACCACCGCCGCCATCCTCTTCCGGGGCAAGGTGAAGAGCTCGGGGCAACGGATCAAGGCCCGCTGCAGCTGACCTGCAAGCACCGGTGTGAGCGGGACCGGAGGTGCCGCTTCCCGGCCCCCCCCGGCTCTGCCTTACCTCCGTCGAGCCCCAGGCGCCGCAGCTCACCGGCGCGTTCCTGCAGCCGCTCTGTCGGCATCCGCAGCAGCTCGGGCCTCCGCTCCAGCAGGCCGAGGGTGGCCTCGGCGTTGAGCCCCAGGAGCAGCAGCTGAGCCACCGCCGCCTCCCGGCGCTGCGGGCTGAGCCGGGACTCTACTCCTCGGAGCCGCCGGGCCTGCTCCTGGCTGAAGCCCATGTCCCGCAATCCCGCCGCCTCCCCGCAGGCGCGGCGGGGGCACAGCCGCACAGCCCGCACGCAGCCGCGCAGCAGCCGCCCCACCATGGCCGGCACAGCCCGGCAGAGCCGGGGAGGAGCCGCGGAGGCTCCGCCCCAGGCACCGAGCATCGGGGCAGTTCCGCTCCCGCTGCGGGAAGCATCGGTGGCCTGGGGGGCTCGGGAGGAGGCGGAGCTGGCGTGACCGCCTGGAGAAAGCGCAACTGCCCGTAACCGGCCTCTTCCCGAGGCACAGGGGCGAACTCACCCTCAGATGAACAGCCGCGAAAACCCACGGGGAGAGCGCAGAGGCAAAACAGCGCAGGGAGCCCGTAATGGAACCAGGAGCATCCTGATGTCACCCTCTAAAACTCAGCCCAGAAAGCGCTTTGGAAAGGAAGATCTTCCCAAAGTCGATCTCGGTGAGAGGTGATTTCTCCCACGGGAATGAGACAATAGGAAACTGTTCCCCGGTCGGGGCAGAGGGGAGGAGGTCCAAGCCCAGGAGCCAGGATGCAGCCCTCCCTCAGTGCCACAGTTAAGCTGCGGAGCATATTTTACCATGAAGTTACAATGTAATAGGATGCTTTGGGTTGGAAGGGACCTTGAAGCTCATCCAGTTCCAACCCCCTGCCATGGGCAGGGGCACTATCCACTAGAGCAGGTTGCTCCAAGCACAGTCCAACCTGGCCTTGAGCACTGCCAGGGATGGGGCAGCCACAGCTTCTCTGGGCAACCTGTGCCAGGGCCTCAGCA
>JASSUY010033569.1:0-37646 GCA_032466535.1 Forpus xanthops
GATGTTGGGTCAGTGGAGGGGCTTGCTTATCACAGAGCTTGGGATGCTCTCTATTGGACCAGTTCAACCACATCCTCAATCACAAGACACTCTGTTGACCAGAGACATCAAGGAGCATTCAACCGGGAAGCAGTAATAACGATGTCTGAAGATGATCACCCACATGTGTTAGCTCTAGACGAATGTCAAAAGTGTGTGTTACATCTTTCTTATCAGATTCTATTTTTTGCCTAATGTCAAGGGTACAGCAGCACTTCTTTATTTCAGAGTCACATAATACTGCTGGACCCTACAAGGGTTAAGCATATTTCTGTTTAGAAGACAAATCTTAGTATTAATATTTTTAAACCAATTGCAGAATTAAGATACATCATCTTACATGTTTTTCTTACATTTCAGATGGAATAATCACTTCATTTTCACGTAATGTTAAAAAAAAAACAAGCTGGTTTTGAGAAAAGTGAGCTACATGCAAGCTATCAAGTGGTCATTTTACCGATCTCTTTTGTCAGACATGCTATTTACTGCTTAAATAAAAACATAATTAATCTAAGCATTTACTAAAAGGAATCTTGAGTTTCTTTTGTGGCAAATTGATAGGCTCAGATGTTTATCACAAATAGCAATTGTTGTATAAAATTATATAGCAAGATCTCCACTTACAGTGCTTGTAAATAACATCTTGGAAAGAAGTTTTATTTACTACCCTTCCTGCCACTCTCAGTCAGGCTGGTTCCTAGAAAGATAGTGGAAGGGCTTATATTTTTACTTTAGCCTTCTGCTATTAAGTGCCTTACAAATCTGAGTTACTTTAATCTTCTCTGTTACTTCTGAAAGAAAGGCAAGGCAAACTGATTTTTCTTCTTATAACTCTCTACCTTTGGGGAGGCTAGGCTGCATTTCTGACTTAGAAGCTCTATTTTCAAGATGTGACTGTTGAACGCACAATGTTGCAGGTTGTTTCCATATGTGACTTCATGTACAGTTCATGCAAGTTAAGAGTTTATGCTCTATTGTAAAATACTGTTTATCTTGGTATCATAAACAAATCAAGTAAATACTGATGGAGATTGCAGTGAGAGAATGGGCAGGTTCAGATAAGAGTATAAATGTCAGCCAGAGCTCATTCTGTAACATTTTGTCCACCATTATTTAACAGTAGCATGGGGTCAACTGAGGCTTCTGTGAGGCATATTAAGGTGATTTGATTCCCCATTACCAAACTTCTGCATTACCAGTATTTTGGTCTCTATCACATTTCTAGTACAGGAAAAGCTGGAGATTAATTTCACTGCTAGAAATTACTAATATAGGCATTACCACAATTAAGTTTATATTGTTACACAGTTTGTATCTCTCTCTAGTGTTATGGTCATAATTGAACAGACCTGTGAAGAGGAAAAAAAGATGTACTTGTATGCACTACGAAGCAGCTATAATTTCTAGGATATTGGGCTATTATATTTTCTTCATTGGTTTTCACAATTACTTATAGATGCCATTCATAATTGTCTGTAAAGGCATGTAGGGTTTTTTTGTTGTTCATTTCACAGAGAATTAAATAATAAAATGTATTTCATGTTTGTTGTTTTGATTTTAATACAGCTTGATGTTTTGGACCAACTGGAATGAGCAGCTCCCAAGCATCATGAGATCTACTCTCTCAGGCAAAAATGCACAGATTATCATTAGTACAGATATTCTGACACCAAATGGACTTACCATTGATCATAGGGCGGAGAAACTTTACTTTTCAGATGGCAGCTTGGGAAAAATTGAGAGGTGTGAATACGATGGATCACAAAGATATGTAAGTAAAACAAAAATCCTGAACATATTCATTGTAAATTTGTTTGCATTTTTTAGCAACTTTAAAATGAAAATGTTACAAAAAGATTTTTAGTTGCTAAGTTTCTCCTAATATTAATTGCATATGAGATTTAAAACTGAAACACTTCTGAAGTACAAGTAATGCTCAACTCACTCCAGATTCCGTATGACCTTCTGGAGATGCAGACCCTTATCGTGAAATCTGTTTGCATTAGTATTGAGCCTGAAGCATCACTGTCCTAAGTGTTCTGTATTATCAGCTTGACAAAATGTAGAGCTAACTTCAGTGGAAGAGGCAGAGAAATATTCAGCTTTACATTGGAGGATTATAATTTTCCTTCAAGTGCCCAATTTATCTGAATACACTGAAATTTCTTTTGTGTAATATTTCTGCGTTACTGTACAGATCATGGATACATAGAATCGTAGAATAGTTAGGGTTAGAAAGGACCATAAGATCTTCTAGTTCCAACCCTCCTGCCATGAGGTCTTCATTCTCGCAGACCCTGTGTCTGCCTTCTGTGACTTGAGTGGTGTGGTCAGGGCATTTACCAGTGAAGACTGAGGCAAAGAAGTCATTAAGAACCTCAGCCTTCTCCACATCCAGGGTAGCCACTTCTCCTGATCACTTCCAGGAGAGGGCCCCCATTGTCCATAGTCTGTCTTTTATTTGCAATGTACCTATAGAATCCCTTCCTGTTATCTTTTACATCTCTAGGCAAGTTTAATTCTAAGTGGGTCTTAGCTTTCCTAACTTGGTCCTTGGCTTCCTGGACAGCATCCCTAATTCTTTCTTGGTTGCCTGTTCTTGCTTCCACCTTTTATAAGCCTCTTTTTTCCTTTGAATTTTCCCGAGCAGCTCCTTATTCATCCAAGGAGGCCTCCTGGCTCTCCTGCAGCACTTCCTTCTAGTTGGGTGCAGAACTCCTGAGCTTGTACTAGGTGATCCTATCAACCAACATTCTTGGGCCCCCTGCCCTCTAGGGCCATATCTCATGGAACCTCTCTAAGCAGGTTCCTGAAGAGGCCAAAGTCTGCTTTCTTGATGTCCAGGGCAGTGAGCTCGCTGCACGTCCTTCTCACTGTCCTGAGGATCTCGAATTTGACCATCTCATAATTGCTGCAACCAAAGCTGCCCTTAAGCATCACATTTCCAACCAGCCCTTCTCTGTTAGTGAGGACGAGGTCAAGCATGGCACCTGTCCTCGTCGGCTCTTCTATTACTTGCAGAGGGAAGTTGTCTTCCACAAAATCCAGGAACTTCCTGGATTGCTTGTGCCAGGCTGTACTGTCCCTCCAACAGATATCAGCATGGTTGAAGTCCCCCATGAGAACAAGGACCTGCGAGCATGAGGCTGTTCCTATCTGTCTATAGAGTGCTTCATCTCCAGAGTCCTCATGATCAGGCGGTCTATAACAGATCCCCACAGTAATGTCTTCCATTGCTGTTCTCCCTTTAACCCTAACCCACAAACTCTCTGTCAACTGCTCACCTGTCCCCAGAGTTCCATACTCTCCAGCCTATCCCTTACATAAACAGCAACTCCTCCTCCCTGCCTGCCTGGCCTGTCTTTTCTAAATACCCTGTAACCTTCCATTCTGACACTCCAGTCTTAGGAGTCATCCCACCATATTTCTGTGATGCCTATTATATCCTACCCCGTAGATGTGCACACATCGCTAATTCCTCTTGTTTAGAGTCATCTGTATAGAGGCATCTGAGCCGAGTTCCAATTGAAGCTGGCTCATTGGCTGGAGCATCTGGAATATCTCTACATTGCTCTGAACGGTTTTTGTAGGTGCTGGCAATGACTGGGTGTGTTGGGATGGAATGATGCCTCCCTCCCCCAATATATCTAGTTTAAAACATCCTTGACCAGTCTGGCAAGCCTCCTGCCAAAACAGCTCTTCCCCTTCTTTGTCAGACCAGCTCCACCAGCCTCCAGTAGACCCGGCCTACTAAATTGAGTCCTGTGTTCAAGGTACCCAAACCCCTGACTATGACACCACCCTTCTAACCAAGTCTAACTTTCTACAAGTCTTAGTTCTTGCTTTTCTAACTATATATTTTCAGATATATTCAACCGTTCTGATATATTCAACTCTGTTGTTCTTTCATTATAATACATTTTTGTACTCTGCTTGAGTGCAAAATACTTAAGTGCTCTATTAGTTTTAGTTCAGGTTGACCTTTTGCTTGGAAGATGCTGTGGAGTTGATTTTTGCTCATAGTTCTGTTCCATGTTTAGCTCTGCATTTCTCATTTCTCATGAAGTCTTTTAGGGATTTAGTACCTCACAAAGTGCATGATAAAATGAATGAAGAGCATGTTCTTGGTCATATTTTCAATTCCCAGGTCTACAAGATAATATCTGGTATATCAGCTCACTTTCACATCTATTAATTTTTCATAAATTCTTCATACACTCTATAAGAGCTTTTAAATATTTGCATCTGATATGAAAATGGCTTTATCCATGAGAAGTTCCACATGCTTTATTTAGGCAAAATTTCCTTATCAGAACTATTAAAGCGAGCCAAGCTTTTAACAGCAGAACAGCAGAAGTAAAATCAGCATGACAATCCACATAGTTTGCATCATTTCCTTGGCCTTCTCTTTTCTTTTGTACAAATTAACCACTGCTCACCAATGTTTTTAGATGTAGTAACTTTATCAGAAACTGGGCAAACCACAACTATATGGAGTCTTAACGTATACAATTTCTGACTTTATCAACTTTCAAAATTGATAAACTTTCTGAGATTTTTGCTCAGTAAATCCACCTGTGTGCCTCTGAGAACAACGTACAGAAGGGCCTTTGATGGTTTTCTTTGTGGTCTTGTTTTGTCAGTTTGAAGACAGAAAACCTACTTTTTCTACTTTCATACATTCCTTTTTTTAAATTACCTGTTAATTATATGTTGATTTGAAATGCTATACAAAATCTGTAGTTGCTAGAATTAAATTTGGGTCATACTTTCAAAGATGATTTATACCATTTAGATCATTCAGTTGCTTTTCATTTTTTTTGTTAGAAAATGTAACTTAAAAGCTCATAGTATTCTAGATGTGCATGTAACAGATCCATATTGAACCATATAACAGCTCAGCAGTGTTGGCAGAAGTGTCTCTAATGTTACTAAATACAAGTGATCAAAAGTTTTAACTCTGTTGCATGCAATGAGCTTGGAGTTCCTAATTAAATTACAAAAGGTTATAGTTAGTTCAAATGGAAAACTTAAATTTCTGCTATTTGAAATTTTTCTCCATCCTGCTTCATTCATCAGTTCTCTTATGTGCCTTACGTTTTTATTCCTGACTAGTTTGAATAATTATGTGTCTGGAAAGTGCCTTCGTTTTCTCTCTACCATATTAAAATATTTTTCAAGTGGACTTTTGAGGAGCTTGTCATCATCTTAAAATACAAATACAGGAGTTTTGGGTAGAGGAAATTATCTGTTTTTCTCATACTTGTCAGCTTTTATAATTATTGCCTTTGAAGGAATTTGTTCACAATTTGAAAGTTCTTATATAAAAATGACATTATCCTCTTGACTTTCTGTCGTTTGTCTTCTATTTTACGGTAATTTTTGAAGATTGACAGTATATTAGAGGATTTTTTTTTTTATTTTTATATTTCATCTTTATTATTATAATTGCAAATGAGAAACCACTGTATTGATTTAAGGTACATTGGTCAATTAAAAATGTCTATATGAAAGACATACGCAACTTCTATTTCCTTCACAAGTAGGATCTTGGACTGGTACTTCGTTGTGTTTCCCTGCAAGTTAAAAGCAAGTTCAGACACTCTTATGTTCCTGGAGCTTGAGCTTGAACATAAATAGTTACATACATGCAGTTTTATTCCAGTGATTTGCTTTTCTGAAATGCATTACCTACATTACCATCTCTACCTACAGAGTTATTTCTCTGTTGCTACTATTTCTTCCCCATTACATTAACAAAGAAGTTCCTGAAAGCAGTAAGCTTAGTTCAGTCTTCTGAAGGCTTTTGGGAAGCTTTAGCTGTACTATAGTAGCTTGTCTTACACCAACTTACGTTTGGGGAGAATACGTTAACTCTGTTGTCAAAAATACTGATCTGAGTTATCACATCCTATGAGCTTTGAAACACAGTTGTGTGAGTTTTCTAGGTTTTGAAGACACTTTTTCTGTGTTAGTTAAATGGGGACTGTCATACCAGAGGAAAACGCCACCAGGCTGCTTTATTCAAATTTTTACTAAAACTGTACTGGCTTTACTAGCAGAGCTTAAGCAGAGTTGCTCATCACTGTGGTGATGCATTCTTGGTACTACAAGAATGTCAGAATCCAACCAGGAAATTGTATTCATGATCTAGTGAAATAATATTTCTGTGGCAGTTAGTTTTTCTTCATTCATATGCTCTCCAGATTGACAAGATACATTAGGAGAATACAAGCAACAGTCATTCCATTGTTTTGGAGAGCTGAAATTCTTTAGGGTGTTTCAACAAGGTCCTGTCATCAAACGCCCCACAAAAACAGTTTAAGCAGATTCTTCTTTTCCTCACTATGTCTGCTTCATTGCTTCTAGTTTCAGTTAGGTTAACAAAGGTAGAAATTGTATAGTAGAATATGAAATGCTAATGGTAATATAATGAATTTTCTTCCAGGTAGCAGCTTCTTTCTTCATTCTATTCACCACAATAATCTAGTACATTGAAAGGGTAGGAAAGAATTCAGCAGTATCGAATTGACTTTTTAAAGTGACTTGTAAGATTTTACTGATTTTGTGTTAACCTGGTATTTTAATTCTGGTATTTGGTTGCTGGAGTAATCTTTCAAGTGTGAAAGATTTTTTTTAGTTGTGTTCTGTTTTATTACTTAGAAACAGTTTTGGTGTTGTTTGGTTTTGAATTTTTGTATTTGTGTTTCTTCTACTCTGTCACATCTTGCTGTTTAAAAAACACAAATGGTAATTTTTTTTTTCACAGTCCCTTCCCTTTTTCTTTCAGTTTTTCTCCTGCACTCAGTTGGACTTAATATTGTGACCACACTTGGTTTTAGCTGATTAATACTTTAACATTTTGTCCCTGAACACAGAGTGAGCCAACAGCAGATAAAGCTGATTTAATGTTTGGTCTTATTTTTCCAATAAATCATGACCTATTTTGTTTGGGCTTGTTTTTTTGTTTTGTGTGTTGTTTTTTTTTTTTTTTTTTTGGTGATTTGGTTTTGGGTTGGTTGTTTTTTTTTTTTTTTTTGTGTCTTGTTGTTTTGCATCTTTTGTTTTTTGTTTTTTTTTTGTTTTTTTTTTTTTTTTGTTGTTGTTGTTGTTTTGGCTTTATTTTTTTTTTCTTCTTCAGTATCGAGTACTCTGTAACATTTTGTGAACTGATAACCTAGAAATAGAAGTATAGTTAACATTCAGGCTGAAATGTTTTGGTCTCAGTTACGGTTTTGTTGACCTACAGGTGTGATTTTAATGATCAATATGGTTTTAAAGGTGTCTCCAGTAATTATAACCTTTGTGTAATAGCAACCTTCCAGTAATTGTAGCTTTCAATTTCTAGAAACTATGTTTTTATTTTGTTGGGATTCTATATTTAAGCAATTAAACAAATTCCAAAGTTGATTTTCAACACTCTTCAATAACATTTTATCAGATCTTCAGAAATGGAAGTTAAAGGTTTGGCTGTGCATTTACGAAAAACACGACTTTGTGATTGACATCTAAAATCACTTCTCAGACCTGGCATTATATTTATTTCTAGTACAAGTATGATTGAGAACAGCAGAGTAATTTCGGTCAATTCTTGGAAAAGTATTCATGGTGACCTTGAGAAGCGGCTGAATAACCTACCAAGGCATCATCAAAAGTAGCCAGAACAGATATAAGTAATGCAAAATATTAACAATTAGAAATGTAGTATTCATTTCTAGCATGGAGAAACAAAAAAAAAAATTGTTGAAGAGGAAGCACTTCTGAGTTTGTTACATTGCACTTGGACATTTCTGTTGAAACAGGATTTTACCATTCTTGATAAATGTGGTATGTCCCTTGTATCCCTTGCTATGTAATTGCAAATCCAGTCATTATGTATTTTTGAAAGAGACTGTAAAGGAAAATCCATTCATCAAAGGTATGACAATGATGAAAATACAATCTTTAATCAGACCAATCAAGAAAAAGCATGATTATTTTTAATAAGGTACTGGCACTGTTCTTCTACAAAAGCCAACACAAATGTTGACTATAAATTCTTATTTCTTTTGTGGCAAAAGGAATGAGCAATTGGTAAACTCACAAGTTTACCAATTACAAGTTCTTCTGTCTATAACCTCCCTTTTCAATTCCCACTCACCCCCACCATCCTCAAATATTTATTTTATTCATAAAATCACAGAATGATTTGGGTTGGAAGGGACCTTCAAGGTCATCCAGTTCCAACCCTCTGCCATGGGCAGGGACACCTTCCACTAGACCAAGTTGCTAACAGGCTCTTCCAGCCTGGCCTTGAACACTGCCAGGGATGGGGTAGCCACAGTGTCTCTGGGTAGCCTGTTCCAATGTCTTATCACCCTCACAGTGAAATATTTCTTTCTAATACATCATCTAAATCTTCCCTCTTTCAGTGTAAAACCATTCCGCCTTCCTGTCTCTACATGCCCAGGTAAAAACTCCCTTTCCAGCTTTCTTATCAGCTCCTTTAACAGCTGGAAAACTTAAGTGTTGGAAGATCAGAATTTGAATACTCCAGATCAAGGCTGATAGATTTGTTTATGTAGGAAGAGATAGCATTTTTGCTTTTTATCAAAGCAATAGCATCAATAAAAGACAAAACACAGAGTGTGATTTAAGTGTATTTCTTTAGGTGGGTAAATCAAATACATAGAAGTTATGACTTAGGTTATTTGATTTTTGTCCCCTGACTATGCACCTGGTTCCCTGTATCACAGTGTCTTCTTTTTTTCTTTTTCATATATGCCTTGTCTATAATCTTTTGACAACAGTATACATAACTGAATAATAAATGTTACACTATTCTGTGTCTTCTGTTTGAAACAGCAAAATATGTTAGCTAATTTTGATTAATGTGTTGTTGTGTATTACAAGGTTCTGTCAGACTGAAATTTCTGATTTTCATCTGAAATGTTGGCTTTGTATTACTTGCATTGCTTTATACCTTTAAAATTTATTATGGAATTGACTTTAAATTGCCATTAATTTAAACCTTTTTAAGTACAATTTTCTGTACTAGAGTTGTCGTTCTCTTGCAAACCCCTGCTTGTATTTGAACCCTTTAAAAACATCTAAAAGCTTTATTAGATGCCACTGCCCATTTGTTAAGCATTTTGAAAGAGAAGTGTTTGTCAATAAGCCATTTTTTAAAGCTAAATTAATGAGAAACAACTTTTGCAGTTTAAACCCAGCAGGTCACTCAGTACCACACAAATGCTCGCTTAACCCCCAATTTCCCCTCCATGGGTGGGATAGGGGGGAGAGTCAAAGGTATGTTAAACCTGTGTGTTGAGATAAGAACAGCTTAATAACTAAAATACAGTATAATACTGATACCACTACTGTAATAATAGTGATAAGGGAAATAACAAGGGGAGAGAATATTAGCTAAAAGGGGAAAGGAAAAAACCTGTAAGCACAAGTGATGCACATACAATTGCTCACCACCAGCTGACTGATACCCAACCTGACCTGAGCAGTGATTGGTTCCTTCCAGGTAACTTCCCTCAGTTTATATTCTGAGCATAATGTGCTGTGGTATGGATTACTCCTTTGGCTAGTTCGGGTCAGGTGTCCTGTCTTTGCATCCTCCCAGCTTCTCATGCTCCTCCTCACTGCAGAAGATGAGAGAATGAAAAGTCCTTTATCGGCATAAGTGCTGCTTAGCAATGACTAAAACATTGTTTTGTTACCAGCATTGTTCTCAGACTAAAGCCAAAACATAACACTGTACCTGCTACTAGGAAGGCAAGGTTAACTCTCAGCTGAAACCAGAAGCAACATCATATTTTAAGCTGGTGCATTAACTTTATGCACTCATCTTTAAAAAATGCCTTTTTATAAGTTAGACGTTGCCATAGTAAAAGTTGTTACGAACCTAATTCTTACTGATAATTTAATACAAATTTTATATAAGTCATTCAAATTGCAGCATTATGGAAAAAATTCTTGTCTATCTGACATTTCTGTCTAACTGGCTCCTTTACTTCTTCAGTCATGTTTTTTCTAGAGAAACTGCTGCACATACCTCAAATTTAGAGCAAGTTTATGTTAAAAGGTGTCCACAGAACTTAAGAATCAGAACTTGAAAGGAGAGCATCATAATTAAAATTAAATTGCCCTGCTACTTGTGATATTCCTTACCCCATCCCTCAGTCTCCTTATATCCTCACAATAAGAGGGGAACACTTTTCATCTGTTATTTGGAGCTCAAAATACATGCTGTAACTTGTTGATATCATTCCATATTAAAATGTGATATACTGTTGGATGTTTCTGACTTGCAGTGGTTCAGACTGGAGGGGTGGTAGGGATCTATTTTTCAGGTTTCCTTACTATTTTAAAATTATATATATATTGGTGCAATTTTTGGTATTTAGACTTGCAGTAAAACATGTTGAGTGGGTTTTCATGTGCTTAATTTTGTTTGCACTTTTTTAACAGTATAAAAAGAAACCTAGTTTCTATAAAAAAAAGGTCTGTTAAGATCTTTGTAATGCAGAATGGTAGTACATTGCTTTTCTCAATGCATGTGCACATTCTTTCAGTACTGCATTTCTGTCTTCTGAGACCAAAAACGTTGCTTATGACCATTATTCTTGCTTTCTGCCTGTGGCACAGGATTCCTTTTGTCAGTTCTTGATCTTTCTAGAAAAGGTTCTTAATGACTTCTTTGCCTGTGTTCACTTCTGAACATACCACCTTAGTCTTGAAAGGAAGATGCAGGGACAGTGAGAATGAAGACCCTGGGGCCACTGTAGGAGAGGATCTGGTTGGAGACCATCTTAGGAACCTGAACATATACAAGTCCATGGGACCTGATGAAATCCATCCGCTGGTCCTGAAGGAGCTGACAAATTAAGTTGCTAAACCACTGTCCATCATATTTGAAAAATCATGGCAGTCAGATGAAATTCACAACAACTGGAAAAAGGGAAATATAACCCCCATTTTCAAGAAGGGGAAAATGGATAACCTGGGGAATTACAGACCAGTCAGCCTTACCTCTGTGTCTGGAAAAATCTGGGAGCGGATTGTCCTGGAAGGCATGCTGAGGCACATGAATAACAGCAAGGTGGTTAGTGACAGCCAACATGGCTTAATTAAGAGGAAAACCTGCCTGACCAATACGGTGACCTTCTATGTTGGGGCTATAGATCTGATGAACAGGGGTAGAGCAGTTGATGTCATCTACCTGGAATTTACAAAGCATTTGACACTGTCTCACATAACATCCTTGTCTTGAAGTTGGAGAGACATCAGTTGATAGGTGGACCACTCAGTGGATAAAGAACTGGCTGGATGGCTGCACACAAACAGTTGTACTCAGTGGCTTAGTGTCCAGCTGGAGACCAGTAACGAGTGGTGTCCCTCAGGGATCAGTGTTGGGACTGGTCTTGTTCAACATCTTTGACAGTGACATGGGCAGTGGGATTGAGTGCGTCCTCAGCAAGTTTGCTGATGACACCAAGTTCTGTGGCTCAGTTGATATGTTGGAGGGAAGGAATGCCACTGACATGCTTGTGAGGTGGGCTGATGCCCACCTGATGAAGTTTAACCATGCCAAGTGCAAGGTCCTCCACCTGGGTTGTAGCAGTCCAAGGCACAGCTACAGGTTGGGCAGAGATGATATTCAGAGCAACCCTGAGGAGAAGTACTTGGGGTTGTTGGTTGATGAGAGAATGAACTTGAGCCGGCAGTGTGCGCTTGCAGCCCAGAAAGCCAACTGTATCCTGAGCTGCATCAAGAGGAGTGTGATCAGCAGGTCGGGGGAGGTGATCCTGCCCCTCTACTCTGCTCTCGTGAGACCTCACTTGCAGTATTGTTTGCAGTTCTGGTGTTCTCAACATAAAAAGGACATGCAGCTGTTGGAACAAGTGCAAAGGAGGGCCACGAAGATGATCAAGGAACTGGAGCACCTCCCCTATGAAGACAGGATGACAGAGTTGGGGCTGTTCAGCCTGGAGAAGAGAAGGCTGCATGGAGGCCTCATAGCAGCCTTCCAGTATCTGAAGAGGCCTATAGGGATGCTGGGGAGGGGCTCTTCATGAGGGACTGTAGTGATAGGATAAGGGGTAACAGGTTCTAACTTAAACAGGGGAAGTTTAGAAGTTTAGATTGGATCTGAGGAAGAAATTCTTTAATGGTGTTGAGGCACTTGAATGGGTTGCCCAGCGAAGTTGTGAATGCTCCATCGCTGGTGGCGTTCAATGCCTTGGTTTGGACATAGCCTTGGGTGACATGGTTTAGAGGGAGGTGTCCTTGTCCCTGGCAGGAGGGTTGGAAGTAGATGATCTTAAGGTCCTTTCCAGCCCTAACTATTCTATGATTCTATGATTCTATTTTTACAATACTGCAGTAGTTTGTGGGAGTGTATGAATGTGGCCTTTCTGAATTTAATTTTGATTACACTGTGGTCCATATTATGCTTGAATTGATTTGATGGTTAAGGGTGTGTCTTCTAACCTGTATATTGTCTTCAAAGCTTCAAAAGTTATTGCATGTGTGGTATTCTGTGTAATATAAACAGTTTCTTACGAAAAGTTTTTTTTTCCTTTAAGTTTTAACAGTGTCTTTCTGATTCCAGCACAGTTTATGCACTCTTAATTCAAAAACAGGCAGCATGTGCTACAGTTGTAAATTAGCTGGCTTTATGCTTGTGTTCATAATATGCTTTATATGGGATATGTAAAGTAGTTTTTGCCTGTTTTCTCATAAGTTCTTTTTGTCATTTGTTTGTATGTGCCCATCAATTTATATGAAACTTGCTATAAGTTAATCTTGGGGAGTTTTTACTGCCTAAAACCATGATTTGTCTTGTGGTTGAGCAGTGATCACTGGTTCTTCATTGGCTTGCTTCTGTGTTATGAGTACATGCCTTCCCTGAGAGACTGTGGCAGTTGTCTTATGTGTAGATTCAAAGCTTATCAGATTAGTTTCAGTAACTCAGAGGAATGCATCTGAAATGTGCTTGTAGTTGCTTCCATCATTTGTTTGTTTTTGGTCTTGGGGTTTTGTGTTTTGTTTTGTTTTGTTCTGTTTTTTTTTTTTTTTTTGGCAAGGGAAAGCACTCAGCTAGAAAATAGAAAGCAGGAAGTAGTGAACAGACCATTCTATCCTTTGTACCCATCCTGGTCCAGCCAGATGGTGTCATCTGGGGAGGATTTCAGTAGGGTCACATGGTAAGGACCTGAATTTTTGTTCCTTGATCCTGCTGATGAATTTGCAGTTACCTCTGAACAGAGCTGCAGACACTGCTGGGAAAATAAACATGCGCTCTGTACAGACTGCAAAATTTAGAAGCATAGATGACTTAGAACAGGTCTGATACAGAGCAAATTTGGTTGACACTGAATCCTCAGGTCTTCCACGTGATTTGGCATGTAGCCAAAGGATGAATGGACTTTCAAAGAAATTGTCTTTCCATTTCAGTTAATTCTACTCATCCAGTTGTGCCATCAAGATTTGAAAAAAAAAAAAAAAAAGAAAACAAATGAACAAAACCCGTAGAAGTAAAAAGATCTGTAAAGTTGACCAAAAACTAGTAGAAATAGGTGCACTTTCTTTTGGAAGTTTTAATAAAGCCTGTGACATTAATCTGTAAATTAATCAAGGAGTCTTCAGTGGATGAAATGCTTTGAGCACTAGTGAACAAATGTTCTGGATGTTAGCTTTTGTGAGCCTTTATTTGTGTCTCAGATCTCCCAAGGTTGAATAATAATGATCATTTCTGTAATGAATTTACATTCTTTTAACAAAGAATTCTTTTAACAAAGAATTTCTGGAGAAAAATTACAACATTGCTACAGAACACAGAAAGCTGGACATAGTGATATCTTTGGCATCAGCTGTGACAATGAAGTCCTTCAGACTGGTGCGATTTCACACTATCATGGTGGAAAAAAAAGTGGGATTGCATAGTCTGCATGGCCAGATTCTGTACAGAATTGTCAGAATCATACATGATCAACTTTATTCCTTTTCCACCAGAAGTGTGTCTGAATGTGAATAGCATAGGCTTTTAAGTGTATTATGCAAAGTGTCTTACAGTAAACGTGCACAGTTATGGAAGAGGCATTTTTGTTATTGATACATTCTCATTAATCTTCTAATACTTTTAATTTTGGAAAAAGCTTGGTTAGAGATAAAGTCCTCCTGGTACATATATCCGTGGAAAAAGTCTTTGCTGAATAAAAGGATATGCTTTTCAGACCTTTTTTCATATATGCAGAAATATATAATATGCATAGTAATGCATAATTTGTTGTAATTATCTGATTAATATAAGTAATTTTGACACTTTATCTGTGTAAGTGAATTTAAACATGGCCAGAATCACTCCCATGCACTGAACTACAATTATTTATGTTAGCATTGTTGAAATACCCTGGGCAGTGAACTGGAATAGTTGTGAACAAACTCCCACTGAATCATTACTTGGTATTCAATACAGAAGAGCTAAGGCATTTTAATCTCCAAAGTATAGTTATAAGGGAAAAAGGAACAGAGGGTGGAATGTTATTCCACAAAATTGAATTTGGATGTCCTGTGCATTAGGTGAATTATTTTTATGGAGAAAGACTTCCCCCCCTCCCCTTATTTATTAAATATAGGATTGACCATTACTGCTTCATTCTCATTTCTTCATTCATTAAAAAAAAAAAAAAGGTACATAGCATCCCTTTGCAGGTAGGTTAAACAGTGCACCAGTTCACTCTGCATGCACAGTGCAGCCTATGTACTTGTGTGCAGCCAGCATCAGTAGCTAAAATTCATCTGATGCTCAGTGTATATGCAGGTAATTATCCTTTATATTTCAAATAACTCACATTGTTATTATTAAGGTCCTTAGGGAACAAAGATAAAGAAAATAAAGCAGATGAAAAACCATGGTGACCTAAGTAGAGTTATAGGTTGAGCATTGATGATTATGAAAAGAGTGATTTCTGTTAGGTAGATCTTTTTTTTCTGGTTTAATCCCAATTTCCCTATCATAAATAGCAGCTCGATGCATAGATATAGAAAGATTTTTGCTAGTCTGGATCAGAACTGCTCCTGGTTTGTATATATACATAAATTATTAATTTTCACAGAGAAACATGAAAGAATGCAATGCAATAAATCATATGGTGAAAGCTCTTCAATTCTGAAACATGCTTTTTGCTTTGATTCATACAGACTCAGAATTTTTAGACTTTCAGCCATGCTATAGTACCTCTTCTCTTTTCCATTTGAGATATTAAGCAGGTGTCCTGGGTTCAGCAGTAGCAGTCATTTTTTCTGCTTCTTAGTAGCTGGTGCAGTGCTGTGGTTTTGACTTTCAGCCTGGGAACAACGCTGATAACACCTATGTTTTTCGTTGTTGCTCAGTAATGTTTAGTCAGTAATGTTACTAATGTACTTTCTGAGTGTCGTGCTCTGTCGGGGAGGAGGGGATGCTGGAGGAAGCAGAGACACGACACTTGACCCAAACTAACCAAAGGGATATTCCATGTCCCAGGATGTCATGCCCAGTATATAAACCAGGGAGAGTAACCCGGAAGGACCAGATCACTCCTTGGTGGGTCTGGATATTTGTCAGCAGGGGGTGAGCAGTTGTATTCTCTTCCTTGTTATTTCCCTTATCATTATTATTATTGATGGTAGCACTAGTGGTTTTGTGTTATACCTTAGTTACTGGTCTGTTCTTATCTCAGTCTGTGGGAATTGCATTCTTTCAGTTCTCCTCCCCATCCCTCCAGGACCATAGGGAAGAAGAAAGGGTGGAGTGAGGGAGTGACTGCATGGTTCTGAGTTACCAGGTGGGCTTAAACTAGGACAGTTCTTTGTGTCACCCAAGGTGGACACAAAGGGTTGAGATAATGACAGATCTGACCAGAGTGTGTCTAATTGTATTTGTGATAAACATTCATTCTTTTGGATTACTAGTCACTTGTCACAGTGCTGATTTATTGGCTTTCAAAGTTGTTACTCTTGATCTCACAGTTTCAGCATGACGTACATTACTTACAGCTGGTATTTGCTGTTTTGTTTCACTGTACTTTATGGTAATGACTTGTAATACAGTAGACTTACTGGTTATGAAACTGGTCTGGCTTGCGTTCTCAGTGTGGTCTTCACCTCTGTGCTTTGGGAGGTGTATAATGGAATTGTTTAGCAATTACACATCTTTTTTTTTTCTCTTTGGGTAGCCAACGTATGAAGGACTTTCCAAGCCCCCCCCCCCCCCCAACTATTTACAGCAACTTTTGAGAGTTCTGAAGGTTCTGGATGGCCTTTGGGTACCTTTGACACCTGCCTGCTGATTTTGATGGGGATCAGCATGTTGGCAAACATACCAAGTGTGTTTTACTCAAAGGCATACCACCCTGAGAATAGCCCATTTTGTCTTATCTCAAAAGTTAAGCAGGTTCAAGTTTAGGTCTAGTCTAGGTTTAGACAATGATATAGGAGGACCAAGAGATTTTCCCTAAGGCCAGACAGTCATGAGTGGCAGGGTGTGTGGGACAGTATGGGTGAGTATCTAGGCCAGTGGGCCCCTCCAGTGCTTTGGAGTCATCAGAGATGGAAAGCAGCTGCATGGAGTCCCCAACTACAAGTTGCAGAAACTGCTGAAGCAGGGGGTGAATTGAGTCAGTTTGCCAAGGTGAAAGCCACCCAGCTGGCCTTGGACATTGCTGAATGAGAGCAGTGGCCAGTACTTTATACTGACACATGGATGGTGGTAAATGTCCTGTGGGTTTGGTTGTAGCAATGGAAGCAGAGCAACTGGCAGCACAGAGGTAAACCCATCTGGGCTGCTGCACTGCGGCAAGATATCGCTGCCCGGGTGCAAAACCTGGTGGTCAAGGTATGCCATATAGATGCTCATGTACACAAGAATGGGGCCACTGAGGAACACCAGAACAACCAACAAGTGGATAAAGCTGCTAAAACTGAAGTGGCTCAGATGGATTTAGATTGACAACATAAGGTGAATTATTTTTGACCTAGTGGGCCCATGACACTTCAGAACATCAGAGCAGAGATGCAGCATATGGATGGGCATGTGATGGAGGGGTGGACTTAACAGTGGTCGCTATTGCCCAGGTTATTCATGACTATGAAACGTGCTGCAATTAAGCAAGTTAAATGTTTAAAGCCTCTTTGGTATGGAGGATGATGGCTGAAGTACAAATATGGGGAAGCCTGGCAGATTGATTAGATCATACTCCCACCAACCTGCCAAGGCAAGCACCATGTGCTTACCATGGTGAAAGCAACCACTGGATGGCTGGAAACACATGCTGTGCCTCACACCACTGCCCGGAACACTATCCTGGGCCTTAAGAAACAGAATTTGTGGCGACACTGCACCCTAGAGAGAACTGAGTCAGACAATGGGACTTATTTCCAAAACAGCCTGATAGACACTTGGGCCAAAGAGCATGGCATTGAATGGGTATGTCACATCCCCTACTATGCACCAGCCTCTGGGAAAATCAAACAGTAAAATGAGCTGTTAAAAAATACTCTGAGAGCAATGGGTGATGGGGCTTTCAAACATTGGGATACACATTTACCAAAAGCCATCTGTTTGGTCAGCACCGGAGGATCTGCCAACAGGGCTGGCACAGCCCAGTCAGAACTTTTACATACTATAGAAGGGGATAAAGTTCCTGTGGTGCACATGAAGAATTTGCTGGGAAGACAGTCTGGGTTATTCCTACGTCAGACAAAGGCAAACCCACTTGTGGGATTGCTTTTGCTCAGGGACCCAGGTATACTTTGTGGGTAATGAGGGAAGATGGGGAAGTCCGACATGTACCTCAAGGGGATTTGATTTTAGGAGAGAGGAACCTAGAAGTGCCAGATTGCTGCTCAGGTCAGGCTGGGTATTGGTCGATGGGTGGTGACCAGTTGTATTCTCTTCCCTTGTTATTTCCCTTATCATTGTTATTATTGGTGGTAGCAGTAGTGATTCTGCGTTATACCTTAATTACTGGACTATTCTTATCTCAACCCATGGGAGTTACTTCCTTTGGATTCTCCTCACCATCCCTCTGGGAGTGGAGGAGGAAGAAGTGGAGTGAATGAGTGAGTGACTATGTGGTTCTGAATTGCCTACTGGGTGTAAACCACAACAGCAGGTAGTGTGTTGAGTGGGTATTTTTGCAGGCACATTTAGATAATTCTGATTTTTTTTTTTTTTTTTAAGAGACAGCTGATGGGTTTTCTGGTGTTTGGACTCTTGTAGCATCCTTTTGACGCACATTATGTGCTCCTATTTCATTTTTTTCAGGTGCTGTAAGTACAGAAGAATTAAGTGTTTTGTCTAGAACTATGAAGTTATTTGAGTCAGTTTGCACTTTTAAAACTTATTATTCAACAACATTCCTTCTCATGTTTCTCTTCTGTGCTTACGTATTTTAGGTAATTGTCAAATCTGGACCAGGGACCTTTCTCAGCCTGGCTGTATATGATGATTATATCTTTTGGTCAGATGGGGTGAGGAGAGCTATTCTACGTTCCAGTAAATATACAGGAGGAGATACAAAAGTTCTTCGTTCTGATATCCCACATCAGCCAATGGGCATTATTGCCGTTGCCAACGATACTAACAGTTGTAAGTTACAAAAAAAAGATAACATTATTTTGTTAATTCCGGTATAATTTGTTTCAAGTATTTTACTTAATTTTAACCAAGTTAACACATTTCATAGTGTTTCACAAATTCTTTTAGTTGTAGGAACTGTTAACAAAAGATTGGCTATAACCTCTTCCCCAGGAAAATGTTATGAATGACCATTTTCTGCTGTGGACATTGCTCTCATTTGATATGAGTCAAATAATTTCCTATCAAGTTTCAGCAGTTTTGAATGTTTTGGGGGGGTTAAATTATTAAATTAAAGTAACTCCATTATCTTTAGTATGCTAGTATCTGAAGCATTTTCATCTAATAAAACTTGAATCAGTTGCCCATGAATCTGAGCTATGTCGATCTTTGCTTTCTCAAAGACATTGGCCACTAAAGGAAATTTAATAAAACAGGCTTCATCTTTTATAATTTGTTTTTCAGGTGAGTTATCGCCTTGTGTGCTAATGAATGGAGGTTGTCATGATTTATGCCTTCTGACTCCTGATGGACGAGTAAACTGCTCATGTAGAGGGGATAGAATACTGATAGATGATAACAGATGTGTGAGTAAGTAATACTAGCAGACACAATGTTTTTCTATGGTGTGATACAGTTGGCTATCATAAGCAAAGACAGCCCAAGCCATTACTGTTTTTGACCTATATACTGTAAAAATTGATCTGGCAATTTAGCGTGTGTGAGGCTTTTTATTGTTTCATGTCATACAAGGCTTTTGGGGGTAAAAAGCATTAGTACTTAAATTTACTTTGAGAGTAAAAATGTATTCATACATATCTACTTATAATAAGTGCTTATTTGAGGGTAAATATGTTAATGATCTCCTTAAATTCTAGTTTGGGTAGTTGCATTCTGCTCAACATTTCCTATTTGCAGTTTATTTCTGTTGAGTATGATTATTTTCATTTCCTGTCCTTTGACATGTGAAAGTATTTTAACTTATTAACCAGCTGTTGTATTTAATCATTCAGAATTGTGAGTTAGTAATTGGGAAATGTATCACTTAAAGTTAACAGACTCCTTGAGACTGGTGTTGTTGGGGAATGTTTTGTATTACGCTATTTCAAGTTATTCTTGCATCTCCCCAGGCTTCTTCTGAATCAGTTTCTCAGTACCTAATGAAGAAATAAGAATAATGGTCGCCTATTCCATCTTCCTTAGGTTACCCTTTCTGTGCAGAGCTGAAGTTTATGAGCATGTGCTAGTAATTTAGAAGGATGCAATATATGTACACACTCTGCACTCTTCCGGCTTTTCTACTAGCTTGGAAAAAGTCTCTGTTACTTTGCTAATGGTGTGCCTTAGCAGGAGTCAGTTCACTGGAAAGCATTGCACAGTTTCCCCAAGCATAACCCACATTCATAATGTGGAATATTACTGTGTTTCACCCTTTAATAAGTGTAGCTTGTTGGATTTGTAATGAAGAACAAGCTGAAAGGAAAGGAAACGTGGTTCCTTATGTCTTGGTTAATGTCACTGTGTTATAGCTCTTCTGTCAAAGGTAGAGACCCCTTCCAAATTCCAGGGGTTAATTGGACCTTTACCTGGGTGGAGTAGAAATCCAAACTCTTGGATCAAGTTTTGAACTTCAGTATTTATTTGCCAAGTATGCCTGTTCTACTGCTTCATTTTCATAGCTTTGAAGCACTTGCCTTCTGTAAATCAGATTTTTTATCATAACAGTGGAGAGACACTATACTATTAAATAAAAATTACGTTTAAGTTTTGGATATGATTTAGCAGGAAGTGTAGGCAGTTTACCTGCTTTCGACTCTTCTGTGGCAGTCTGTTGCTCCTGCACAGCCTAACAAATGGTTTCTCTTCTGCCGATACAATGTTGCTTTTGAAACTCTGATCTGCATAAACAGAACTGTGTTGATGTGGGATATGAAGAAATATACTTCATTGATATGCTGGTTGGTTTTCTAACCTGCTTCTTTCCTAACAGATTTTGATCATGGCAGTGATATTTTTCATAGAATCAGAGAATAGTAAGGGTTGGAAAGAACCTTAAGATCATCTAGTTCCAAATGCTAGAATATTATTAGGCTTCCTGGTATATGTGAGTCAATAGTATTTTCATATCAGTATTTTCATAACAGGACAAAATACTGTTTAATGATCAGATGAAGAAGAGCAAGAAATGTACTTCTGTCTTATTTTTCCTCCTATCATATGCCTTTTATCAGCAGTAACAGTTGTGTAACTGAAAGATGCCTTTACTGACTTTTTTGACTGGGAATTACATTTTTGGAGGCTTTAGACCCAGTTTTGGTTGGATCAATGAGTAAAGCTTATTCAACTAGACACTGCAAGATTTTGCCATGGAAGTTGTGAATACTTCAAGACCAGGCTGGACAGAATGGTTTAGTGTGAGGTGTCCCTGCCCGTGGCAGGGGGATTGGAGCTAGATTATCTTAAGGTTCTTTCCAACCCTAACTATTCTATGATTCTATGATTCTAAGATCAGTAGAGTGAGCCAGTTAGAGAACTAGTGAGAAAAGACTGCGTTGAGGTAAAGATCAGAAATACACCTTAAGTGGAAAAGGGAAGGCTGCGTGGAGACCTCATAGTAACCTTCCAGTATCTGAAGGGGGCCTATGGGAGTGCTGGGGAGAGACTCTTCATTAGGGACTGTAGTGGTAGGACAAGTAACAGGTTCAAACTTAAACAGGGAAAATTTAGATTGGATTTGAGGAACAAATTCTTTACCATAAGGGTGGTGAGGCATTGGAATGGGTTGCCCAGGGAAGTTGTGAGTGCTCCATTGCTGGCGGTGTTCAAGGCCAGTTTGGACAAAGCCTTGGGTGACATGGTTTAGTGTGAGATGCCTCTTCCTCTGGCAGGGGAGTTGGAACTAGATAATCTTAAGGACCTTTCCAGCCCTAACTATTCTATGATTCTATGATTTCAAATTGTCTGCAGGCTTCCTTAGGACTGGACCCCAGTCCTTCAGAATCTGATTCTTAGGCTTGGCAGCTCAGCTACACAGCTCTGAGGAGCCTGTAATTAGTTTTATTCTATACCAGGCTAATTGCTTGGTTGTCGTGTATAAGATTTTAATCCTAAAGTTTCTTTTCCATATTTATTTTGATCCATAGCTTTGCCTTTTACTCAGTTTCTTAAAATATTAAGTGAAACCAGATGCACACATTAATTATGCGTATTCATAATGCAAATCATATCATATATGCGTATATATCATATTTATGTGCATAATTATTGTAATCATGCATAAGCTACCAACATGTCCTAAACAAATATGTGAACTGCCAAGGTTCTGTTCTATGCTTTCATGCACCCCCTCCAACTTTACCTTTGGCTCACACAAATGTGTTGTTAAGTATTTACACAGTGCATTAAAAGGCCACTGATATTTCAGACCTTGTTCTGTAATTGAATATATGGAAGTATGAGGGTGAAAACTCTTATCCTTCAGACCAGAGAATATACAGCTGATCTAGGGTCAAGATGCAGTAGTAAAGTAATGTATAACTAACCTGTATTACGTTTGCAGCTCTTATTCAAGAACTGCTTTGTCTTGTGTAATTGAGACACAATGAATTTTACAAATTTTTTTGCAGTGATAAAGATTTCAATTTAACCTATAGAATTTTCAGAGTAGCAGTCTTTTAGTGTAGTAACAGAATCCAGTGATCGAATTGAGCTTGTATGGACAGGAATTTGATTGTTAATGGTTTAAAGATAATTAAGACTTCACAACATCACAAGAAGATTATTTTCATTGAGAGCCAAATGTTTCTGCTTCCTGCAGATAGAATTATACAATCACTTTATTTCACCTCCTGTATTGCTAAGTTTGATTTTGATCATTCAGATGAAGCTAGATAATTTCCATAAGTTCCATTGCCTACCAGTTTGCACTTGATCCTGTGGGATCAGCTAGCATTCTCCCATCCCTTTACCTGTGAGATTTAGTATGATTGATAAAGTACAGGGATTGCTAAAGACTTAAAGTAGCTGCTGCCAACTTCTCTGAATCTGTCAAGGAAGTTTTCCTTCAATACTATGGTGTCAAGAGCCTATTTTTTTTTTTTTACTGCATCACAGGAGGGCAGAAACCTCATTTGCTCAAATCTGATCAAATTGTAGCAGGTTGGAAATCTTTCAGTGCTTGGTTCAGGTATTTGCATCACAGAAATTTCAATTCTCTAGATTGACCAGGATTAGAGAAAATACAAAGAAGATTTGGAATTCTTTATATCTGGATGTCGTTCTTTCGTAGTAAGAAGACAGATCTTTCACTTATCCTCATTTTACCTTCATTAAATGTAATGGACATTGTCAATTTCATGTAATGATTTAAAATTGTTGCATGACTACAATGCCCTGTTTTATTTGGAGGTGGGAGAGAAAGATGGCCGTTGGCATCCCAAAAAAGTTTGAAAAAAAAACAACCAAGATGGAAAACATAACTACTACTGTGGTAGTAGGATGCTACTTTCTTAGTAGCAGTCACAATCTTTGCATATCTATCATAATTACTAATGTGATAAGTAAAAGTATCTACATGCATTCATTCTGGTTAGGGCCATATCAGATAAGTGACTGAAGCTGAACCTTAATTAAAGAGCTTTATCTCACAGGTTTTTTTACCTTGAAAGTTTGGATTAGGAGCAATCCTACAATGGTTTTCAGTTAGACTTTAATTGAGGAAAGTTTATACTATACATACATTTTTTTTTCCCCCCACCTTACTCTAAAGATTGTAATTTAAGATGCTGAACTAGATAAACTAAAATAGTAATTGAGAATGACTTTTCCCAAAATCTCAATTCTTAAAATGCTTAAAAAAATGGGGGGGGAAGAGAGAAACTGAATTGTTGTGATAAACTAGATTAGAATTTAAAGGGCTGTATAAATTATATACAAGATCAGACCTCACCTTTCCCGAAATCTATACTTTCAGCACTTTTATATTTTACTTCATCAAATTGAAAAGTGTTTTCAGTTTATATTGACTTGTTGCATATAATGGCCATTGATTCTTCCGGAATTTGTGCTGTGGTAATTATAATGGAAAAAAACAAAACAAAACAAAACAAAACAAAAAAAAAAAACCACCACCATAATTATTAGGTATCATTTCCGTATTCTTTCTCCAGAGTTCTTGTATTTACTTGTCCTTTCTCTCAGGTTTGATACTTTGTTTAGAACCACACCATGAAACAAATGTGCTTAGTATTATGTGTCAATTTTGTGATACTTTTCTAGTTTCCAACTGAACTAAAAGAACACACACAAGAAAAAGCAGAAGTTAAAATTTTAAACATACATCTTGCTCTCTTCTAAAATAATAGGCAAAACATTTGCCCTGAGAAGGAGAGAATACAAAAATTACCAAATCATTTTTTTTTCTTTTTTTAATGTATAAAGAAATAGGTAAAGTAGAAATAGCAGATTTTCTTCATTGGGTGTTAGGTTGTATTTTCATCAGTGGATGTGCTACAGTAATGCCAGTACCTGTGTACATACTGAGTAGCTTCACAGCCCCACAGAGCAAAGTTGAGAGTTCAAATTAATTGCTAGGTAATGGAGTTTGGTCCTTCCTTTTGGATGTGCTAAGTTGAAGAGATTATTTTTTAGACACCTGTTAAGAGACAGTCACATAGAAGCTGGGGTTGTGAAGAAGCATGTGTGAGCATGGGGTAGCTGAGCACAGTAGTTACAAAGTCATCCATTCAGCCTGGAGAAGAGAAAGCTGCAGAGATACCTTAGAGCAACTATCCAGCACCTGAAGGAGCTTACAAGAAAGCCGGAGAGGGATTTTTCACAAGAGCAGGAAGGGACAGAACAAGGAGTAATGGCTTTAAACTGAAAGAGAGTGTATTTATATCAGATGGAACTAATTCTTCACTGTGAGGGTAGTGGGACACTGCCACAGGTTGCCCAGAGAAACTGTGGCTGCCCCATCCCTAGCAGTATTCAAGGCTGGGTTGGACAAGGCTTTGAGCAGGTTGGTCTAGTGGAAGCTGTCCCTGCTGATGGCAAGGGGGTTGTCCCTTCAAACCCAAACCATTCTATGGCTCTATGAAGGTCATCATCTTATCAGAATCACTGCCTTCAAGTTGCTTTACTGCTTGTTCCTTCATGGATATTTAGCTATGTAATTTTCTTTTACAGGATTTTTCTTTCCTTGGTTTGGAATTCACTCCAACATAATATTTCTGAAAGCAGTTTTCTACTTACATATCTGTCCTCAATCCTGTATAATATCAGTAGATTTGCAGACCACCACTGTGTAGAAGCTTTTAAGTTCTGATGCCATGGTGGGGTTTTTTTTTGTAATTAGGTTATCAAAAACTTTGTAGGAGATATTATGAATGTAGACAACATTTTTTTCTTGTTTTCACTAAGCATAAAAGCTACTAAAAATACATTTTAATGTGTTTTATTTTTAGCAAAAAATTCAACATGCAACATTTATTCAGAGTTTGAATGTGGAAATGGTGAATGCATTGATTATGAGTTGACTTGTGACGGCATTGCTCATTGTAAGGACAAATCTGATGAGAAACTTTTCTACTGTGGTAAGTATTTCCAGATGTTTCTCCTTCTTATTTTGTTACTCTTGCTTATATTAGTTATTCTGTGACTTATCTGCTTATTTGTGCCAACTGGTCAGCAAGATTCTCAAGAAAAAAATGCACATTAAGAAACCCCTTCATGTTATATGGTGAGAATTACTTATATCTGAACATAGTTCTCTTGCAGACTTCATGTACTAGATGACTTACATTGAATAAAAAGCATCTAAAATGTCCTTTTATTTCTGTCTCTAAAACCAAAAATATGAAAGAACACTGCTAGCTGCTTTTTCAAGGGTGAAAATGAGAGTATTTTCAATTTTAATATAGCATCTTCAAATAATTTTTCTTTATTTAAAGAATTTTTCTCTGGGAATAGAAAACACTAAAATAGAAGTATTATAAAATACAAAAAAATGCCTGTGCAATCTTTCCAACCAATTTTCTGTTTATCATTATATTTCATACCAATCAGTTTGCATCTTGCAACAAGTTTGACACAAGTTTGTCTTCTCATAAATTTCACTAGGGCTCCTATCCTCCTCTGGTTTGGGGTTTCTTCATTCCCTAGTAATCACTAAATCTCTTCCAGGTTTTTTTGTGTCCAACTGAGTTTGCCTGTCTCAGTCTAAAACACTACTGTTCAAATAATTTCCCTAATAATTTTCCTATCTCGTCTGTTTCCCATATGAATAATTTCATATCATTTCAAACCCACACAATATGTTTATACCTGACACCTCTGTAGTTTTATGAAAATATATGCTTTAATTCCTGGAGGTTAACTCTGCCATTTTAATAGGAGGCTGATAGTGGAAAAAGAAGAAGAATAGCTTTCTTCTTTGTTTTGTTTATTTTGTTTTTTTTTTCCCCTTAAAAAAAATAAACACCACCAATTTCATTCTAGCAGCTGATACTATGACCTGTGTCCTATGTCAGACTTCTTTGTAATAATAGCTTTGATCATGTCACATAAAACTAACATTCCATCAGATCATCTACACGCAGGAAATTAAGGACATTTGTTTGTTTGAATCTAAAAAAAAAAAAAAAAGGGCACAAAAAGACAAGGAAGATAATACAAAACATTGCTAGTTAACCGGGTAGGGGAGTGGCCCTTGAATTGCAAGTGACAGCTTCAAAACACTGAAAAGTAAAGGACTTAGGTCTGTGAATTCCTTCTGAGGTTTTCTTACTAAGGATCTGATGATGTATTTGTATTTATGTATGCATATTTCCTAGATATAAGAAGTGATTAAAAAACCCCAAATACATCAAAAAAAACCACACAAAAAACAATGCCAGGGAAAGGTTCAATCGTTTTTTTTTTACATGGATTAAGCCTCTTTGGCTCTAATTTTAGTCATTTATTTCATTCAGAGTCAATGAGAAAAGGATTAAAGTTTCATATGGTTTCTTTTACTTTGTTAGGAAGGAGGAGGTTGAAGGAACAGAGAGAAAGTCACCTAGGAACAAATAAGAAAGTTGTAGCTAATGACGAATCTCACAATACCCTTTTTTTGTCATTCTAGAGAAGCTATCTTATATGTCAGTAGCCAGAGGTTAACTGAGCTACTATAACTTTTTTTATGCTTTATTCTACAATATGGAAAAAATTTGTGAGATCCAACTTTTGCTTTTCCATGGATTTGCCACATAATTTTATGAAGGACTTGATGTTAATTTGTAGGGTGACAGTGTACATTTTCATAGAATCATACAATGGTTTGGATTGGAAGGAACCGTCAAAATCATCTAGTTCCAACCTCCCAAAAATAGAAAGAGCTGTGGTTCTGTCATGCATTAGGTCATATACAGTACCTCTTTTTCTGAATTTGATAAAGTACAGAACGGTGGACTCATTATTAACTAATTTAGTGAACATTATTTATTCATTGTTGTGGCATCATTTCTACAATGGTTAGGAGTTTAGTAAACCATTCCTACATTTTCAGCATATCTGTATATGTAACATTCAGCATTCTTTAGTAGTGTCCTTACCTGAGCAGATAGCTTGCAGTGTTGGTATTCAGAAATCCAGAAACTTTTCTGATAACATTTTGTTATTTTACTCTCTATTTATTCCTAATTTGGGGAAATGCACTATGTTTCATTGTATACAATAGTATTGCTGGTGCTATATTCAAACATTGTCCCATGCCTGACAAAAGTGTGTCAAAACAGATGTATTTAAAGCACATGGACTTTTTATACCACAAGGTGATGAAAACTGAGAATTAGGCTTCCTTTTTTTTCTTTTTTTTTGTCATTTTTTGTGCTTTTATTTATTATTCTTTATCTGTTTATCACTTCCAATTCTGCTGGACAGTAAGTGAGCAATATCTGTTTTTTTTCCTGTATCTTCAAATGCATTTTCATATAAGAATGTTTTTCTGGAACGTTTGTGTGGTTGTAATGTAAGGCTATTTTTATTAGAGGTCAGATATCTAAATGAAATTTTGTGCTTATACTTAACAGAAAATAGAGGCTGTCGAAAGGGTTTCAAGCCATGTTCTAATCGTCGCTGTGTTTCAAGTAACAAAGCATGTGATGGTATAAATGATTGTGGTGACAATTCTGATGAATTTGACTGCAAAGGTAAATGACAGTCACTTCTAAAGTGATTTCAGAATGTTGTTCTGTAAATTCTTAGTATGTAAATGGAAGTAGCTAGAAAATGCATAGAATGTTATTGATAGTACAGGGATTTGTTTTGTTGTAATTCAGAAACAAGCAGGTGCACACTAATATGTTTGAAAAAGCATATGTTGCAATTGATAAGAAGATTGATTTTGGATTCTACCTGCAGTCCTCCAGAAAGAGAGTTGGTTTGGCTATGGAAATACAGTTGCTTCTTGTTTTATGAAGTAATAAATTAGAAGAATATCTTTTCTACAGACAGAAGAGTTGAAAGATGGGTGATTTCTTCTCTCTCTGCTGCACTGTTTCTTTAAAGTAACCAGTGTTCCGTTTTTTTTGCTTCTCAGTTATGTGACAACATCTGTCTTTTGCAAAACTTACTAGAATTGTTCTTTTTATATCATAATTGTTTTTGCTTTTTTTGTCTTAAAACATGAGTATATCTGTTCATCAGCTAATGATAAAAACTAGCTAGTAGACAGCACAAACCCTTACTTAAAGTTCAGAAGGATTGGAGGGGAAAGTATTCCATAATATATAGCTAAAACCTATGTAGCTGTAGTAACAAGCAGTTTTTTTGAAAGCACATCATGGGTTTTAATCATTTAGCTGAATATGAAATAGAGAGAAAAACATACAGGCAAAAACTTCAAGCTGATGTTACATGAAAGAGATCTGACTCATAGATGGCCCTGAAAGTGCTTCTTCCTTCCTAACATGATGACTATCTAAAATTGAGTTGAAATAACAGGAGAAAGATATTTAGGTATAAAAAAAAAAAAAAAGGAAGAAAAACTAATAAAAAATTAAGAAACTTATGCTTTCAAGTTTATTAGACCTTATATTGCTACTGATTTTTTAGCTATGGTGGGTACATGTTCTGAATTTCTCATGCAAAGGTAGAAGGTTTAAAAATAGTACAGGTACTATGCATCTGAGGAATCTGTTTAGTACACAAATTTACATCTTTTCTAACCATATGTTGCAGATTCAACATGTGCTTCAACAGAATTCCGTTGTGCAGATGGGGTTTGCATTGGAAAATCGGCACACTGCAACCAGATCATTGATTGTGCAGATGCTTCAGATGAAAAGAACTGTAGTAAGTTTGTGTTTGAGCTTCATCAGAGCATCTAGTCCATGATTATTTGTTGTTATAGAGCAGTTAATTCAGTTATTACTAGTTGGGTACCAGCAGCATCATGTTTTGCACAAACTCAAGTTAAACCAGAAAGCCGAACTATGATGCTCTCAATCTGTATTACATGTGATAAAGTAATTTACCTGTCTTTCCAGATAATACAAGCTGTGCTTACTTCTATAAACTTGGAATAAAATCTTCAGGATTTATTAGCTGTAATTCAACCTCACTTTGTATACTGCCAGAATGGATATGTGATGGGTCTAATGACTGTGGAGATTATGCAGATGAATTAAAATGTCCAGGTAATTGTGAAAAAAAAAAGAAAAAGAAAATTTACTTTTTTTTAATATATTGCTTTATTTATTTTTTTTTATAATCTGATGCAGAATGTTTACTAAGTCAATACTGTTTTACTTAATACAGAGATCAATATAATGCTGAATGCAGATTTTTTTCTTCACCAATCTGTATTTTGCATTTCATTAGATTATGCAAATTAGTACAAATTACTACTGCGTTTCTCTGAAACAAGCTATGTCTAGCTTTCTATTTCATCCACGTTAGGTCAGTCATTAACCTTTTTTATTTTAAAAAAACATCAGTCATTACAATATCAAGCTCATCAAGCATCAGCACAATCACTCAGGAACTTTTATTAGCTAATGCTTTAGTAGCTTTCTTGCTTACTTTTTTACTTTCTCTTTTAATTTGTTGAGGTACTCGGGATAGGCTGCCAGGGTAAAATCCAGGTTTATTGCTTTTGTGCTTGTTCTGATCTTCAGCCAGTACAAAGCAATTGTGGTACACTTGAGTCCCAGTCCCAGTACTAAGGTAATTTATATTTCATATTAAGCAGTGAAGGATGGCATAGGATTTCTCATTTACTACCCAGAATCTCTCATTTGAGAATGTTAAGTGCAATATGTAAACATACCTATAAAAAAATAAACAAGAAATTGTATTTAGAGTGAGAATAATTTAATGAACACAGGTTTCTTGATATAAATTTGTAGGATTAAGTCCATCCTAATAAATTCTTATCAAACTGAAGATAGTGCACTAATACCGAAACTGTGGAGAGATCAAGCCTGTACCACTTCTAATGCACCTTGAACTTTTAAAAAAAAAAATTTTAAATCAGTATTATTTTTAGTTCATAATATTCCTGTTACTATTATCTTCCAGAACCTCATTCATTAATTTCTAGTCTACACATCTCCTGTACTTAGGCTGAGGAGAACCTTGTAGTCCTTCAGTAATCATATCCATAATCTTTACTTGCAGTGGCAAATAAGCCAAGGCATTTTAGAATTCCTGCTTTCAATATAGGGTGATCAGTATGCATCATCTTAATCATGTCAATATGCATCTCACTTGAATATCCAAGCGAGTACTCAGTATAGCAGATGAAGTCATATTTTTGCTTTCTGTCAGCTCAAATACATGTTAATTTTTTATGGGGTTTTTTATAATTATCATAGAACAGTTAGGGTTGGAAAGGACCTACCCCCTGCCTTCTAGGGCTATATCTCATGGAACCTTACCGAGCAGGTTCATGAAGAAGCCAAAGTCTGCTCTCTTGAAGTCCAGGGCAGTGAGCTCGCTGAACATCCTTCTCACTGTCCTGAGGATCTCAAATTCGACCATCTCATGATCGCTGCAACCAAAGCTGCCCTTGAGCATCACATTTCCAACCAGCCATTCCCTGTTGGTGAGCATGAGGTCAAGCATAGCACCTCTCCTTGTCAGCTCCTCTATTACTTGCAGAAGGAAGTTGTCTTCCACAAAATCCAGGAACTTCCTGGATTGTTTGTGCCATACTGTACTGTCCCTCCAACAGATATCAGCATGGTTGAAGTCCCCCATGAGAACAAGGACCTGCAAGCATGAGGCTGTTCCTACAGTATAGAGTGCTTCATCTCCAGAGTCCTCTTGATCAGCGGTCTATAACAGATCCCCACAGTAATGTCTTCCATTGCTTATCTCCTTTTAACCCTGACCCACAAACTCTATATAGACTGCTCACCTGTCCCCAAAGAGAATTCCATACTCTCCAGCCTATCCCTAACATAAATAGCAACTCCTCCTCCCTGCCTGCCTGGCCTGTCTTTTCTAAATGTAACCTTCCATTCTGACACTCCAGTCTTAGGAGTCATCCCACCATATTTCTGTGATGCCTATTATATCATACCCCGTAGATGTGCACGCATCGCTAATTCCTCTTGTTTGTTCCCCATGCTACAGCCATTTGTATAGAGGCATCTGAGCTGAACTCCAATTGAAGCTGGCTCATTGGCTGGAGCATCTGGAATATCTCTACACTGCTCTGAATGGTTTTTGTAGGAGCTGGTAGTGACTGGGTGTGTTGGGATGGAATGATGCCCCCTCTCCCAAGTCCATCTAGTTTAAAGTGTCCTTGACCAGTCTGACAAGCCTCCTACCTGATCCACTCTTCCCTTTCTTTGTCAGACCAGCTCCACCAGCCCCTGGTACACCTGTCCTACTCTGTTCAAGATACCCAAATTCCTGACTATGACACCACCATTTTAACCATTTATTAACCTGGCCAATCCTCCTAGCCTTTTTAAGGTCCTGCCTTTTGTCCTGGAGAGTTGGTGAAAAGACTATCTGAGCTCCAGAGCTCTTAACCACCTCTCCCAGGGCTTTGTTGTCCTTCTTTAGGATTAACATTCTAATCTCCATATTCTTCAGGTTATCTATTAATTCTTTCGAATTAGCTTTATATAATATTTCATTGAGCTCAGAATAACTTAGAGTTACTGCATTTCCTTTATCTATAGACCTAAAAATCCCTAAACCTATAGGGTTTCTTGAGGGCAGTGTGCTATAGCTTCAGTTAGGTAATGTTGCATAAGTAAAGTAATGTTGCATTTTATTCCATCGTTCATTTATTTGCATTACTTTATTCTGTCTTTCAAATGTGTGCCTAAATGCTCCATCATTTTAATGTGTGACTAATTACCTGGATCATTCCTCCCTTTGATGCAATACCGTTCCCATTCAACCTACATGTAATTTCCTTTTCCATTTCATTCAAAACTGACCAACTCTGGCACATTAAGTTTTGGAGTTGTATTTCTATTGTGAATATAATTCCCAGTAACAGCCTTTGTTCAGTGTCATTGTTCTTATAGAAAATTGGGGGAAGATACTTATTTAATTTTGGCTGTACCTACATGACCTTGAATACCCACTCACCATTGACATTCCACTTCTGTCTTAATTTCTTTTTTTTCAATTCATAGAGCTCTAAAAGCCATTAATATGATAACGTATTTTCTTCTTAAGAGAGAGGGAGAGAGGGGAAAAAAACAGTGTCAATAGCCCTGTGCATTAAGGGAATAATAAAAACCTTGTCAGAGAGCTTCAATGATCTCCAATGCTACTTTATGGAGTATATTGTCAGGGTATTCCCAGGCAAATGCTTTACTAAAGGTTTTGAAAATAACCTGTCTCACTCATTAGACTATTGCTTGTGCTTTTGTTATGAAACTAATATATGGTATAATTTTCCTCACATCTGTTTTCTAAGTATTTATAGAAGTACAATCTTAAATTACTTTCACACTTTACAAAGTAAAAAGGCAAGGAAAAACTTCCTTTAAATTTGTGATGAAGCCTAAATCTCTGTCTCCAACATTAGTGCTACAGCTTCAGTTAGTCAGTATGTACATCAGATCTGTAGCTCATCATAGTGAATGTGACAAAAATACTACCACAATTAGTTTATCCTGTAGATGATGACAGATAGACCAGAAGGACAATTTCTTAAGCTGTTGTAAAGCAACAGTGTTGTTCTACCTGAGCTCAAAACATGTAAACTGAACTACTTTTCTGTATATGTCCTTTTAATTTAATTTGAAGCTGTGCTCTGATTCTTATCTAAATAAATCAACTCTCATATCTCCCTAAACTACTTAGCTATCCCTATTTTCTAATTTGTATGAATACAAATAATTTTTTTCCATTTTAGACACACTTTGTTGTCCATTAGTATTCAGCAATTTAGAAGAAATGTATTAGGCTCCTAATCATACCAGTAGAGACCATTTTACATTACATTCTTTATTTTATCACAGTTCAAAACAAACCCACATGTGAAGAAAATTATTTTGGTTGTCCTAGTGGAAGATGTATTCTGACCACCTGGCTTTGTGATGGGCAGAAAGACTGTGAGGATGGAGTAGATGAATTGCACTGTGGTGAGCATTTTATCTTATTTGTATTTCTGTAATTAGTAATTCACTTTGAGAACAGAAAGACGTGTGTGTTTATATCTCAGATTGAACATAAAGCTATATAAAACAGGCTTTAATACTTTACTTTAGATTCAACTCTCTAATGCTTCATGCTGCCAATAACTTAAACCCTATCTCATGCCAGAAAGCTTTTTCTTTTTCCTCCTAAAGATTTGTTTGTATGCAGACTTTTCTATTTTTATATTTAACAATTTCACTAATTCTTCATAACTCCTCGTTAGGACAGTTATGTAGATATATAATCAGTTTGTATCAGTATCTTGACCGCAACAGGAAGTAAACAGAATATATCTTTATGCCATAAAAATAGATATTTCTTTGCATCAGGGGCCGTACAGGTATGGTTAAAATAACAAAAGCGATGTGAATAAAATACAGCATAAACTCTGTGAACTATATTAAGGGCCAAGGTTCAAGATTCTGGAATTCCACCCAACTGAGGAGCAGTGCAGGTTGGTTTTGTGGTTTTGCTCGTAGGGAGAGCTAGTCTTTTAAATTTGTATGGATGAACTGAATGGATTATTACTATAATTAAATTTTGTCACAGCAGCAAAAAGCAGTATCAAGTCTTCCTATTCCCTATTTAAATAAAACCTGAAAATAAAATCCTAAACTTGTCTATCTCTTTTTTTGTTTGTTTGTTTTTCTTTTCGTGCTTTACTACTTAACATGACTGAAAGTTACACGGTAATCTATTCGTGACCTAGTTTTCTACTAACATGCTTATATATTTAGTTTGCAGTTTACATTGTGTATATGTATCTTAACTTCAAAATTAGCAAGTGTGCACTATGAAAATCAGGTCTTTTGTTGACTGCATTCATCAGTTGTAACTTGGCATGTTTTCGAGTTCTATTACACATACATATTTCTATGCAACCTATTAGCCAATTTTTGTGGGAGAAAGGGAAGGGGGTTTAGTCAACTACTTTTTGCCTACTTATTGCTCTTAACCATTTTGAGGTGGTTGTTGCAACACTCATAAGTTCAGATTGCATTCACTAAAATTCTTTTTATTTTTAATTTCAATTTATCAGTTAAAAATAAATAAATTTTATTCTCAAAGAAAATCTTGGAGAAGTGGACAATTTGAAGTTTTCAGAAAAGGTCATAATAATAGCATTTATTTAGAACAGTTGTGCAGACTGCTTTTGAAATGCAAAAGCATGCTATTATTTTCCCTGTATACAAAAGTGTATGTTGAATGAAGTGTATGATGCAAGCATAACTCAGTGTTTATGTTTCCAGGTTTAATAATGTATGCATAGTTATGTACAGTATTATAAAACCCATTAGCCAGTTTTTATGGGAGAGATGCAAACACAGACTAATTTTTCTTGTGAGAGAAAATACCTTTTAAAGGTGGAGTTAAATGCTGCAATACCAAGAGGAAGGGTGTGTTTGAAAATTTGGATCTACTACCAAAATAAAGCAGCCATAATAAGCCACTGTAATTACAATATCCATGGGAAATACACAAACCTGACTTATGCTTTTGAAATATCCTCATCCCATTAGCAAAATGTGATTTGTGTGTTTTGATATTTACTTATTTATTTTTGTAAATGTGAATGCAAACTCTTAGACAAACTGGTAAAATCCTAAATAGGATTATACTGTGCTTGAGTGCTTTAATACACTAAAATTGGGAGGACAGATAGGAACCAGTGTGGAGATTCCTAAACTATGCTAGAAAATACAGGGAATACAGTACATTTGTGAAGCTAACAAATGTAGTGGCTGGTGTCATTCCTAGATTCGTCTTGTTCATGGAATCAGTTTGCTTGTTCTGCAAACAAATGCATCTCCAAGCAATGGACCTGTGATGGTGAGGATGACTGTGGAGACGGTTTAGATGAAAGTGATGCAATTTGTGGTAAGCAGAAGAATTTAAGTTCTGTATTGTCAAAGCATACATTCTGAAAGAGACCAAGTGATCCAAAAAAGTTGTGTAAAGTACAGCATCTCTAAAGAGCACATATTTTAAAGATGATACTCTTTTATGGGGTCTGTATGATCTGTGTTAGTCTGTCAGTGAAGGCAGGAATTGCACATCAGCATGGACAGAAGAACCAAACTTTTGTCCAATTCCTATCCTTGTAGTAAAACCCCTGCATCACTATTTGAGTTTTGCATTTCAGTGATATGTGCTTGAAGACTCTAAAGTTACTTCTTTTCCACAGTTCTTATTTCCTTTAAAATTAGTACATACAGCCATAAGCATCTTATGGCATAATATTCATCTCAAATGCCCCAGGCCTTCAAATTGGATAAGGAATTTAAAATTTTACTTTCATTCTGGGGCTCAGCTGACTGGAAAAGCGTTAATGAATTCTTTTCAAAAGAAAATCACATTGTGTCAAGTTGTACTGTCAATTTCATGATAGTTTCAACATTGTTTGCATCCTTATTTATATTATAAGATTTTCTTTGTAAAATGACAGCTTTTCACTTTTAAATATTTTTTCTTTTCAAAAAACCTCTTACTTAAAGTCCATCCCACAAAGTAATTTATTCCATATTTCATGTGAAATTACACAATAAAAATACTCTTGATAACTTTACTAGAAGTGTTGAGTAGATAGAGAAGTAATCTCTTTAGCTTATATTCAGAATTGTGGTTTGTTAAAGTAGTTTCTTAATCAAACAGATATAGAAATGCCAGGAAATGAAAAGGATGAAGGTGGAAATTATGCTGTTCTAATATTACAAAGTATGAATTAATTACTAAGTTAATTTCAAGTTGACATCCTTCTACAACACATTTACACTTTTTTTTTTTCGTGGTATTGGGGTCATGCTGATGACTGGGCATGGGTGGCAGTATCTGTTTGAAAAGGAAGATTTTTCTCTGCCTCTCTCCCCTAGGAAAATAAGAAGGTGTGAATTGAGAAGACAAGCACATCACCTATGACTATTGTCCAGGTTGTTCTATAACAACCTGAAGTCCTAAGAAACATTGACACCCAAAGCTTCATAGGAAACTTAGAACAGAAAACAGAAAAAGGCAGAGGAAAATCAAGACCACCAAATTGCAAAGTGTCAATACAGAACAATAATTTATTTTTTCTAAGGTTGTTCAGAATTACTGCTTTTGATATCTTGTCTTGCAATACATTGAAGGACTCTTATGAGAAGAAAGCCCACCAATGAAACCATAGGCCATCTCTCAAAGAGGGAAAATTCCACACCCCTTACAAGGAGGAGAGAGTTAAGGCTGTATCTCTGCTTAGGTACAGGGGCGGATCTGAATTTCAAGAAGAAGAAAGAGATCAAGATGACTTCAGATTTTTCAGTCCTAAAAAAATCAGTATTTACTTAATGTAAAGTTCAACTTCAGAAGTGTCAAAAAATGGCAAATGAGTATAAGCAAGCAAAACTTGTCTCTCTTGCATGAATAGCAGAAAAAAAAATTAATTTGCTTTACTATTTTATTAATTTATAATTAAAATTGGGAGAAAAATACACTATTTCCTTTTCAGTGAAGTATATGTAACTTATCTAAGAGAACACGTTAAATGATGGATTTCACCGAAGTTTACTTCAAACAGGGTAAAACTAATCCTAAGATGTAATTATCTTATCTGCAGAAAAGCCTATTAAAAAAAAATATAGTCAAACAAACAGTACATTGAGTTACTTGCATTTGAACTGTCAGACGTTTTCTTACTCCTACTACTATTGTACTTGGTGCCCGTTGTTCTACACAGGGCTGACTCGTGGGGTTTGGATACCTTTTGCCTCCTGGCAAAGAGTACAGTGGTATGAGGGTTACTTGATTTAAAGAATTAGTTCCTTCCTTCAGTCAATTCAAACGTGCAATCAAATGTAAAGGCCAGAATTGGTTTGAAAACTTGTACAGCTGGATAAGTTCCATGCAGTATGGTAAATACATTTTCCGTGCAGAAATTTGAGTGAGTAAATGAAAAGAATGGAATAGCAGATTGCCAAATTTTTACTATAATATACATTCTCAGATATTACGTTTGTCATACTGTGTAGAATAAAATCTTCTTTCAGTTTTATTTTAAAGTAAAAAACTCTTAGGCATTGCCCATTACCTTAAAAAAAAAAATCAGAACCTGTTCAAGACTCACATGTAATGGTTTTTCAGGTTCAGTGACCTGTGCAGCAGATACATTCAGTTGCTTGGGCTCGCATGCTTGTGTTCCCCAACACTGGCTTTGTGATGGTGAAAGAGACTGTCCTGATGGAAGTGATGAGCTGTCAACAGCAGGCTGTGGTATGCATGTTAAAAAGTTACAGTATTTATTTTCTTGGTACTTTACAATAGCCAGATGCTGTTTGTGTTTGTGACTGCGTACACTTATACTGTCAAGAGT
>JASSUY010033570.1:0-14779 GCA_032466535.1 Forpus xanthops
GTTATGAAAGAATTTGAGAGTGGAGAATTTTTTATTTACTTTGCTGTGATTTTGATATGACTTATAAATCTGAAAGACAGAATAATAGACAGGAAGGCACAAACAGTGCATTTTAAAAATTAGAACTATTAACCAGTCAAGTTTCAATATGAAGCTATTTACAAGTTCAGAAACTTTTATAGGTATGAGTTTGTGTTGCTTAAGTCCAAGTTTTATCTTTGACTTCTGATGAGAGAAGAATAACCAAATAATTTTACTTCTGAATTTGAAGTCTTGTTAAAGTACTAATGCAAAATGAAAGCATAAACAGTTGTTGCTTACAGTTTAGTAAAAAAACCATGCAGTAATTTGAAGAACAGGTTTTCTCATTGAGCACAGAATAAAATACTGATATTAAATCTTAAAGAAGAAATAGTAGAACTTGACAAAATTATACAAATAATATTAGTGTATCATACGTAATGTCTTTGTAATGATATGGTTCTTTCTGTCACTGAACTGAAAGATCAGTGTTGTACTAGAGACCAAGTAATCAGTATTCATATAGTGGCCCTCAGAAGTTACCAAGTAACAGCTAGCAGTTACAACAAAGTATTGCAAAGTGTTCTATAAAAGCAGGTAAGTATAAGGTTCAGGTAAACAACAGAAGTGCACGCAGTCCTGGTGGAAAGCGCAGCATGATCCAGCTGACTATTCACACGGACATCAGTAATATTTAGATCCAGTCTTTATAAAGGTGGAAATGCTGTTGTAGTCATTAATAAGCAGCGTAGATGAGATGAAAGTCATAAAGAGACAGGAAGGGCAGAATTTGCACACAGATGAGCACCAACTTGTTCAGGAATGCCTAAAGTGTCTGATCTGCACCAGAGGCCACCAGCTGGAAAACAGCAACCGACAAGGGGGAAATTGGCCAACTGTTGTGTGTAGTCAGGACTAATATTAATGCATAAGAAATTTTTAATTCCTCATAACTTTTCCTCCTGAACAGGGGGTGTTATGTGTGCAGAATCCACTTAATTTATACAATGTTCACATGAATATGATATGTGTAGTTATATAATATTACATGACAAAGTCAATTTGCATACAATAGCTGACAAAAAAAAATAATTATTTTTTAAAAACATGGTATCTTCTGCACATAAGTCATCAGTATTCAAGCAAACAAGTGAAATAACTCCCTGCTCCTTGCAAGCTAAATGTCACGAAATGCCAACAAATACTGATTTTGGATGCATCAGAGAATAGTTAGAGGAAAATTCAGATAAGGCTTCTTGCTGCACAGGCTGGGAAAGAAAGGGAAATTATAGCTTGTTTAGCTGTTAAAATGAGATTGAAATATAATTTCAATATAACTTAAAATGGGATAAATGGATGTCTGTGAACATACTACTTATAAAAATAATAAATTATTTTATTCAATCAAATAAAAAGTTATACTTGGATACTTTATAATTAAAGCAAGTGATAAGCACAAAACACACAATTTTAAAAAATTTATAGGGCTAAAAAATCTTTGGTTTAAAAAAATCAAAAACAAATGTATACATTAATAACATGTTGAAGAAGCCATTGCTTTAGAAGGCATTAAAATGTATATATTAAAATTTAATTAAAAGACAGAGACACTAATGACAGACAAAAATTGAAAAAAACTACAGAAATGCAATAAAACTTAACTGTAAGTCATTGAAATTAGCAGAATCTTTTCAGATTTACACAACCTGGAATAAAGCGCTAAACATTCTTGCGAAGACTAGAACATCAAAAAACTGAACAATGCTAAGCATACCTGAGCAGAGCAAATACTATTCATGGAGGGAAAAAGAGAAAAGAAAAGGTGCACCTTACTTATTGAAATAACGTTCTGTGTAAGTGAAGAAGGAAAGAAGATTAAAAATAAAAAGTGTCAAATTCAGCTTTGAATGTATACAAAAAAGAAAGATGATACTGAAATAAATACGTCAGAAAATTCCAGAATGCTTTGGCTTTCAGAATGAAAAAAAAAAAAAAAAATTATGTGTTATAGAGAAATCACCAGAAATTGGGAATTCCATCTATGAAGACCATCGGTTTTTTTAGTGGTAGGTGCAAATACAACCTGCGTTAAAAACAAACAGTAATTAAGCATTGAATGTTATTCATTGTATGATAGAGGACTTACATGATTAAAACAAAATAATAAATAGAAAGTATGAGTGGTTTTGACTTGGTAATGGAGTATTTGAAGTAAGCCTGATAGCACATAAAAGAACTTCAGTGAACATAATTGGAGAAAATATGAGCATATTTTCAAACACCAGCAGAGAAAACAGAAAGTAAAATTGTAGCTGGAGTAAGCACTTCTATTTTTAATTAATTCATGAGGCTCGCATCCAAATGAAGAAAGTTTCACTTTTAGCGTACTTTTCAATGTATTGCCTGTTATAATTTCAACAGTCAGAATCTGATGTTAACAAGTGTATTTTCTTATGTATTCATCAAGACCAAAAAGGAAAGATAAAGATCAGGAAATAGGTTTAATGTCAAGCTCCTAATTTCTTTTTTGATGGCTTAATGGCAACTGATAACACCTTTTTATTATTTTATTTTGTGATATTAAGTTACATTCAAAATTACTCTCCTTATAACACAAGTGTGTGCAGGGGTTCTATCAGAAATTAAGATAAAATATTTAATTCTGTATTAGATAACAAGGCTTTCAATGATTATAGTGGTTTTATTATTGCATATGAACTACTAAATCCTACTATGTCACAAAAGAAGTTGTGAAGTGAAAAGCCGTTTGCATGTTGTGAGGAAATATAATAAAAGCTCCTGAAATATTGATATTAAATCTGAAAGGCAGTTAAAGAAGTTCTTTTTTACAGAAAATTTGCCAAAATGCTGGCAATGATAGTAAATGACGAATGATGAACACCTTTTAACAAATAATAGCAATTTGTACATAAGTATCTGTAAACAATCCTTTTCAAGTTTTAAGTTTAAATGTATTGGAGCAAATTATTGAGAAGGCAAGACACAAGCTGTTCCAACAAGGCACATCATAGACTGTGTTGATCTTATGTGTTAAAGAGATACCTCCCAAGCAAAACCGATCTAAAATATCTCAAAGTGAAGAAGAAAATGCTTAGACTCTTTGTTCAGCTAAACTATTTTAAGGCGGAATGTTTATTCTGTTGTCCTTTATTCAGCTGATTTGTTTTCTACTTATTCCTACTTGTCTAATTTGCAGTAGAATCATTCTTAAAATGTATCATAACCCCAATAACAAAGGTTTTCTAAAACTTATTTATATTTGTAATTAGAACAGATAGATGGTTTCAGGTACCACTGTGGTAAACACTGATTTCTGTGAATCGTGCTTACTTCCAGGCATGTGTATCTTTGAACTTCCAAAGAAAGTAGCAGATGCTCTTAAAATACATGAAGAAAGTACTATTATTACATATATTTGCAGTAAGGAAAAGGCTAGGGGCAGAAAAATTTAGTGGATTTCAAAATAAATGAAAGAGTAGACCCAATGTAGTATAGATTGTTTTCATACTTTCTAAGCATTTATAGAATTAGTTTAATTCCTGGCACTCAGAAACTCTGAAAAAGTCAAATCCTTGTTTCTTGATGTGGTTAAGTGAAAGTAGTGATTCTAATGGATAGCCAAACTTTATCTACAAAATATACACCATGGAATGCTTGCATGCAACTTTCTGTACTTTTTTGAAGAACACCTGTCCTCCTTTCCTGCAGATTTTTGTTCTCATGTGTTTGCATTCTCTCTCTTCTTTCCTCTTCTTGGAAACCTTTCCCTTTTCCTTCCATATACTTGCCTTCATCTTTTCTTACTTTAATACTAGAAGCAATTTAAAAAAACCCATGTTCTATACAAGGGGTAACATTTTCACATAAGTTTCATGTATGTTTTCATAAATATTTCAACACATGTGCTTTCAACCAGAGGAGTTGCATTTGGACTTGGATCTCCAGGGTTTTAATTTGGCCTGTCTTCTTTACCAAATGGGTCTATAACATCAATATTAACATTACTTTCTGCCAATTATGTCAGTTTCAAGTAATGAGACATGGTCATAGCCAAACCAGCAAGAAAGATATTTTGTAAAGTAACAGGCAAATCAAATTTATACTTCAGTTTAAAAAAAATAAGAAAGGGATTAAACAACTGTCAATGTTTCTCTGTTTTCAAAAATACCGAAGTCCCTCCTCACAATAGGCTTACTGGGGTGTGCCTGTCTCCCCATGAGGTATACAGAATATCAGGGAGAGACAAAGAGAATGCTCTAAAGAAATTATGAGAGTAAAGCAAGTGCTATTGAACACCCTGTGTATTTCTGTTCTATTTTTTACTCTTTCAGATACATCCTACTCTGCTGACCTTTCCAATATGAACTCAATCCAGTCCATGCTTTCTAAAATATGGGGAATGCCTTAATGAGTATTGCGTTCCTCCAAGCAAAATTTTCATAGAACTGGACATCTCATCAGTTACAAAGAGTGATATTTTATGTCAATCTCACTTACTACAGAGACAAACTATAAAAGTATGTTTAGCAAATGCCTCAGTACTCTTCTTTAATAACTATGTATTTGCTATTTCATAAGGTGAGAAATGAGTACAGAGAGACTAAACTTTTCTCAAAAATGGCAAAAAAAGGCATGTGATGGAATCAAGAGCAAGAGAAATGAATCAGCAATTTTTTATGACAGGATGTTTTTCTCTTGTCTAAGCATATTTATCTTTAATAAATCCATTTAATTCAGTTGCAATAAGATCATTAGTAAGTATTATCTAGTTGTGAATTACAGTATGTATTCATGTAAAACAAAAAAAAACAAAAAAAAAAAAAAAAAACAAAAAAAAAGCAAACAAAAACCAAAAACCTAGAGGTAACATAAGCTTCAAGTACAATTAAGAAAAAAAGAATAAAAGACTGGATTCAGTTTCATTGTCTCGTAAAATGGAAAGATATAGAATAATGTTGTGGCTCCCTCTTTTGGATAGCACATATCTAGTATTCAATAATAAGAAAACTCATCATATGCTTCACACCAAAAAATAACACAAAGCTCTCTGGTTTTCCCCCAGATCTTGCTTGACAGTGATAAGTGCAGCCAATAAAACCAGGGTTTTTTTTTGGTTTTTTTTTTCAAAATGAAATTATACTGCAGATATCTAAACTCTATAAAAGTAGGCATACATTTCCCAGCTAAGACTGTAGTTAGAGTATTTGTTAAATGTTAAATACTAGTCTATCAAGGACCCATAAAAACTGGAACATAAAATTCTCTCATAAATTGCTCCTTATTTAAGCAGTGCTGTTAATAAAAAATTAAGGAGAACCATAAACAGATGATTGATGGAAAGCACACACTGTCTGGACAAGTGACCAGAAAGGAACAAATTTTGTTCCTGCACTATTATTACTTCATTAGGAGCAGTGAGTGAGGCATAAAATAAATGGTCGTTTGGGTTGCTCTTTGAAAATCTTCAGCCTGTGACTCAGTTAAAAGTCCACAGACTTGTGTGTGCATTGGCTTCACGAAATTTTTGAACATATCCTAAAAGAATTAAAAGACATAAAACTTTTTAGAAGAAGAGAATTTATTTCTGTAAAATACAAGGTATTTTATGAGATGAGAAATGTGAGGAAAGATATAAGCTGTTAAAAGTTGCCAATCAATAAAAACCAGTGAATCCTGGCAGAGCCTAATTTAAGATTTTTTTTTCCTAGTGTAAGACTAGTAATCAAATAACATTGGCTTTATAGATATAGTTATATTTCATTCTGAATTTAGGTTTTGCTCTCCTTCCTATTGGAAGCATACTACTATTCTTCTACATTAATATCTAGGCATAATTCCACATTGCACAGCAGGTTCCGTTTTCTCCACATCACCATGAATGCTGCTGTAAGACAAATAAAAATATTTATTTTGTTAAAAAATGTTCATAAAATATTCAGTAGTGTTATTCAATTCCTTCAGTTATTTCATCTAGAAAATAAATCCACTCAAAAATCCTTCATATTGTTTTATTACCTTTATATAAAATATTGATATTAGGCAAGTATATAAAAATTAATTTATGTACTATTATATAGTATATATAATATCCAAGTAGTTATATATATATATTATTACATATTCATATATTGCTATATACATTATATTATAAAGAATAAAATTAAGCTATTAAATGTATATGCAGATTGCATGTTTCCCCGTCTTTAGACTCAGTTCCGGATGGGTCAGAAGTTTTCTGAAGTTGCCTCTCATGGTAGCAACAATAATATTGAAACTTCAACTGGGGAAAAAAAAACCCAACCAACCCCAAAACAATTACTTTAGATGAACTCTTTCCCAAGAGAGCTTTAAAACACGAAGTAAACAAAATTTCAGTATGAAATTGAGCATGGAAGACAAATTCTGAGCTACTGACCAGAGTTTTCGGTGAGCATTTCTTCAGGACTGTCAAGCACCAGAGGGAGGCTGATTAACAGCATCTAGGCTACTAGCTCTTGGAGGGAGCATAAACCCTTAGGATACAAGGAGCTGAAAGGAGTTCACCCAACAGTCATTCCACATATCTGTGTGATACACTTTCTGTCATTTCATGAGAGGCTGTGGAAACATTTTGGTTTTAACAAACTATTATAATTAGAAACTGAAAACTTGTTTGGTAAATTCCATGAAAAAATTTACTATCAGTGCTGTGCTCGTGGCTACCCAGTATTCTGTGGTTCATTTATCACAGTTTTCAGGAGAAAATAAGAGTTATAAACATACAAGCATTAAATACCAGATCTGTTTGTTTTTTGTTTTTGTTTTTTTTTTTTTGTTTTGTTTTCTTTTTTTAATAATTTATTTATTTAACCAAGGACTCATCAGAAGATCTAATTTCAGTGTAGTAGTATTTCAGTTGCAGTTATTTCATACATGCAATCAGGAAACTTCAAAATCTCAGTGATGAAACTGCTGTAATAGTTCCACCAGGGGGAAATTGCAGGGGCAAAGTCTGAGGCCTAAACCAGTGAAACTGTTGTCAACTCATAAATACCACTGTTAGACATATGGCATACTGGGGAAAACTCAGTAGAGACTTCAGAAAGGGAAGTCCTGCCTCACAGACATATTTGAATCCTCTGAAAGAGTTATCAAGCCTATAGATACTTTGGACCTCTTTGATACGACCTAATTGTGCTTCTAGAAGGTCTTTGACAGGGTCACTCACCGAAGTTACTTAAGCAACCATGAGCCAGAACTTAAGGTCCCTGCATGCATCAGTGATTGATTAAATGACAGGAACCAGCAGGAAAAAGTGAATAATGAATTGTCACATAGAAATAAAGTCTGTTGTAGTCTTCCACGAGGATCTGTATTAGGGCCAGCAGTATCCAACATATTCATAAGTAACCTGAAAGCAGGCTTGAATATCAAGGTGAAAATCTTTGTGACATTCTGTATTTTCTAGTTTTGGCTCAATAAAGTTAATTTTCTTCATAGTAGCTAGGATGGGGCTATCTTTCAGATTTGTGTTGGAAATAGTGTTGATAATACATGGATGTTTTAGCTACTGCTGGACAGCGCTTACAAAGAGTCAAGGCCTTTTCTGCTTCTCACACCACTCCACCAGCAAACAGTCTGGGGATGCACAAGAAGCTGCGAGGGGACACAGCTGGGACAGCTGACTCCAACTGACCAAAGGGTTATTCCATACCATATATATTTAAGCTGGCAAGGAAACTGGCTTTTGCAATGTAATTGTCCTTACCATTTCACTGTTATTACAGTCCCTAACATAAGCTTAGCCTGTATGAACTGGCACTCTCCCAGAAAATTCTTGTTAGTGTTTGAGGATGAAGCATAGGATGATTGGACATGGTAATCCTGCTTTTGGAGAGAGATGAGGGAAAGAAGAGGGTTCAGCCATATAGGTTTCAGCCTTTCCATGCAAATCCATGTCTAGCTAGCAATGGTATAACAACTATAGTAGTTTGATACACACACACACACACACACACATTTGTGGTCTATGCAATGCAGAGAGTGGACGCCAAAATTATGTATGGTGAAATTTTTACAGAATTATATAAAGACATAAATGTGGCAACCCCCAGATTTTACATTTAAAATTATAATGTCTAACAATTGCCATTGAGGGAGAACTATAATGTAATTAGATAATAACAGGAAAACTTTAACAAAGAACTCTGAAGCAGAGAAAAAAAGCTATGTACTATCATGAAATTAAGTAGAGAATATGATTAAGTTGCTATCTATACATGCCTGAAGTTCCTTCTGTTTGAATACAGAAACAGATTATGATCACCACTCTCAAAAGATTTTATGATCCCATTAGAGACAGGAAAAAGGCATAAAAGGGGTTGCTATCTGACAAATGGTAGCATTCAGCAGCTGCTTAGTTACTTGAGGAATGAAGCAGCAACAATGATCTGCAATTACCAGTCTGAATCTGCCAACTACATTTAATTGGTCAGCAACTGAGTTTTTTTCCAGTCCAGGGAAGTGCATGGCTATTTCCTTGCAGGCAGAAATTAAGTCTGATTTTCATGATCCTTCACTACAGGAAAAGAAATTTCTAACTACTCAGATGTACTTGAGAAAACAAAAAAGAAAAAAAAAAAGAGGAGGATATGAAGCACTAAAATAATTTTGAAAAAAAATCTAGGAAATACTGGCTTAAAGATGTTTTAATACCTGGAAATGCTAGCTTGTAAGAACCTCTTAAGCCATTATACAACCTGTGGATTCAGAAAGATCAGAAAGGTCTCATCGTCATACATGTTGTGCTTAGGAGACATACAGAGGTATGAGGCACCTAATATGGAGTCTCAGACCACTTCGTTAAGACCTGTGTGACTAACATGGACTGCTTCACAATGAAACAGCAAGAAAGGAGCATTTGGCAAAAGCACTTAGTCCTAGTTATCAGGACTATGTGCTTTCATAGGGTAAGGGTGGTGAGGCACTAGAATGGGTTGTTCAGGGAAGTTGTGAATGCTCCATTGCTGACGGTGTCCAAGGCTGGGTTGGACATAGCCTTGGGTGGCATGGTTTAGTGGGAGGTCTCCCTGCCCATGGCAGGGAGGTTGAACTACATGATCTTAAGGTCCTTTCCAACCCTAACTATTCTATGATTCTATGATTCTATGATGTAACAGGACATTTGATAAGTACATCCTGTTATTAACAGTGCTGCTACAGGTGAATCTCATCTGCTTCATGCAGACAGACTGATGAGAATTAAGACATCTGGAATACAAGAGTTTATGCCTACAGATACTACTTGTTTTTGTAACAGGCAGATAGAGGGTTATGCTGTTTAAGAAAAAACAAAACAAAGCAAAAAAACCACAAATAACAACCAAGCAACACCACCACCCCACCCCCTACAAACCAACCAAGCAATAATAGCCTTAAAAAAATATTTAAGGGTATCAATATCGTAGTAGAGCCATCCAGTTTATGAGTGACAGTACTTGAGACAATTGTAAAGGGGAAGTGAAGAACAGAATTTTGCTTTGATGACAACATTTATTTGTCTCCTTTTTTTCTGAAGGCTGTTCTTTATGAATGTGATGATAAATATGATGAAAATGCTGCAAGATGGGATATAAAAACTTATAATGTAGCTTCTTTAAATGATGAGTGAAATGTGTTCCCTGTGAAGAAATATCAGTACTAAAGATCAAAGAAATACCTTACAGGCCTAGTGTTAAGGGTTTACAAGTGCTATATTTTCTTATTTTTCTCATGCTGATGAAAAGTAGATCCTGTAGAAAGGTTTATTACTGCAGAAAAAGAAGGGTTTTTTTTTTGTTTGTTTGTTTGTTTGGGGTTTTTTTGTTTTGTTTTTTTTTTTTAAATGTGAAAATACACATTTCACTTTTGTAATCCAGTGGCCTGCTACCTCAGAAACAGATATTTTCAAAGTCTCTTTTTAGCTTTGCTGAATACTATTGCTAACAGGTGAGAGACTCTTATACAGGATGGGTTGGAAGTGTTACAGGCTTCGTTTGTTAGCTGAAGGGAGGGGGAGAAAGAGTCCAGAAAGAGTTTCATTCTGTACCTTGGAAGAAACTTCTTCCAGAGAAGGGCAGATGGTACTGCCCAGGAACAGTTGCTTTACATCACAGCTGTGTCACTCCATGAGTCTTTGCCAATGAGGACTGTCCAAACATGAATCAGTACATTTTCTTGCCAGATCATCCCACCTGGTGAATAGGTGATACTGAATATACTATACAGAAGATGACTCAAACCACATTGAATTTGGATCAGTGTCTCCAATATACATACCCAAGAGTCTGGCAAAACACTAAAATGAATGCTAGAACTCTTTTGTCACAGCAAGAAAAATGTTTCTCCTAGTGCACCTACAAACCAGATTCATATGCCTAAAGACATTAATTCAGTAGACATTAAAATGTAAATTTCTATTCACTTTCCCTAAAACTTTATTTGTATTAGTGTGTTTTCCTGACTCATGTGGCCCAGAGAACTTGCAGTAGAATCCCAGGCAGAAAGAACTGCCTTCAGGTGTTTCCTGACAAAATTTTCCCCTGAGTTTATCTCCACTGTATATACTGTTGAACAGATCAGCAATCCAATGGGCAAAACAGCAGTTCTGAAAATGTGCTCTGGAAGGTTTGCAGGAGGAGCTGCTGAGTGGGAACGCTTCCTTTTTCATGGTCCATATTTCTGTGCCTGAATGGGAACTGAGTACTTGTACTCAGAGAATGGGTCTTCATTAGTCAAAAATCTGTCCCTTAAATTTTGTGGATCCTGCAAAAATCAACCTCAGCTCTCACAGAAATAAATGAAAACACCTTCTTTCATTCTCCCGGGTTCAGCATGGGATATAAGTCAAGACACACATTGTCACTTTTCTTTTTATCCTTTCAATGTTACCCCCAACCCCATCTTTACCCATGAAGAGAGGAGAGGGAAGGAAAAATATTAGGAAGATGAAAACAAAAGGATTCAGCTATCAGTGGTGCATCCATAGTCTATATCCATGTTTGCAGAATGACTTCACTCAGAGAATATTTGAGCACTGCAGTCAAAGGGAAGCATGTATATGCATATATGTGCTACCTTTTAATTAGTTTGGGGAGAAATAAAAGTGAACCTATAGTAGCACAAACCTAACCTCTGCTTAAGTCTTGATATTAATGCTGGCGGTGTTATTCATAGCATAACTTTTTACTGCTGCATCTTCACCATTATGAGTATTCAGTCTAGATAGATTAAAGCTACATTCAAATATCTTGTTTTCAAAAGAAATACAGCCAAATTCAGTAAGATCACTTCCATGCATGCAGGCTACACAAGTTTTATACTTGTTATATCCTGCTTTACAGATTTTAAAAATCAGATGCATCTTTCCTATTTAAAGATCTGTAAGTGCAGTATGAAGAACTGCTGCTGCAATTAACTCTGCTAATTTTAGCTATACATGAGCACTGCAGCTTATTTCTTTTAGAACAGAATTTTACTTTACTATTAACAAATGAAGCAAACTAATGCAGGATACATTATCAAGTTGCTGAAGGTTAGCTTTTCTTCATGTCATGCTTGTGAGTGACTGTGCTGTACTAATTAAAAACATTGCCATGGCAATTGCTATAGAAACATTTAAATTGGCATCATTGCTAACAAATCCCTGATACTGATCCCAGCAGGGTTTATTTCGCGCTACACCTGAAGAAACTAAATAGAATATTTTACATTCAAAAGGACTTTAAAAGATGCATTTTTTTCCCAGTTGCTAATGTGCTCAGGAAAATAATTTCTTTCATATAGAGAAAATTAATTTACCTGGAACTGTTGCCAATATCAAACTTATTTCTGCAAGGATAAACTGTAATGCTTCTAGGCTACAACTACAGATCCTTTAAACAATAAAAATATAAAAAAAACCATTTATAGCCCCCACTCACATCCTCTGCTTCTCAAAGTGGGGAAAGAATGTAGGTTCTCCACAATTTGGGGCATTAAGAGATTTAAAACAAGAATGCCTTATCTTAAGAGGCACTTGCAATGCAACTAGAAAGAAAACAATTTTCCTTTGTTTGGCAAGAAATTGACCATTGAACAGATTAAATACTGGAAACAGAAGTGAAATAAAGGAAATTGCGTATATAATTTTGATTAGTTAATTAAAAAGAAAAGAACGTTAAAATTATTCTCCCTGGTTTCAGACTTAAGATCTTAGCTCCTTTTAAAATAAATGATTTACCATAATGTTCAGTAGATCCAGACTGATCCAAAACAATAACTCTTTACACATAATACAGCCAACTATTGTAAAAAAAACCCACCCCAGGATTCTGTCATTCCAAAACTTGAGTCATATCCTTCTTGACATGAAGGGTGTTATCTTTCCTCTTAGTAATAGTGATAGTTCTTCTGTTACTTTGAAAATCTGAAATCAGTAGAGGGCAGTACTATAAAGAAGACCATACACTTGAAACCATCTCAGATTAAGTTCTGCCCTGGCTGAGACAAAATATGGGAAACTAGGTTCCTTCAATAAAAAAAAAAAAAAAAAAAACATGCACAGTGCATTTTTGTCTCCTGAAGCTTCTACTTTTCCAGACTACACCAGAATGCTTTGTTTCAGTATTAAAATGAAATCCAGACACCTTCTGAGTCTACCAAATACAACCCCTGTCCCCCTTGGACAGCTGACTCAGAAATGAGGTACCACCTTGAAGTATCTCTGAGTACAAAGAAGAGTCATGTAAACATCTTATGCATTTGAATGAGTATGACAGACAGTGTTTGGACAGAATGGAATGAGAACAATTTCAGGAAGTTAAAAATGTATCATTTTGAAGCAGCAAAAGTGAAGTATTTCAAATTTGTTTTCCATTTGAAATTACCAAAAAACTGAAGATGCAATCACACAAATCGAAATGGCCAAATGAAAAGTTATTGATTCTTCTTCCATTTCAAAGATGTGTAAAAATAAACCAGACTAAATCATCTGAGTGTTAAATTTGTCTAAGCTCTGAAATGACATTTTGAAGAGAAAATGTAAACTCTGACAATTTTGGACAACCTATTTTTCACAGACTTTTTAAGGCCTAGAGGTTTTGTAAAGTAAAATTTTAGGAATTTTAGTATTGTCATAAATTCAATGCATGTTAATATTTTGCCAAATACGTGTACAGTTTTTCAGGTTTTTTTTTTTGTTTTCTTGGTTTGTTTTTTTTTTTTTTGTTTTTGTTTGTTTGTTTGTTTTGTTTTATCAGTGGAGAAGCTGATACTGTGAGAAATTGGAGAAATAAATCAGTCGTTATCTTAAATATATAAAAACATGATATTTATTGGAATATTTGTGCAGCAAATTTTCACTCATACATAAAGTAAAGCAATCAAATCCATAGTTTGATCAGTATGAATATTTAAACATTATAGTTCTGAATGCATTTAAGGTGAATTATTGAATTATAGTCCAACAAAAAGTACTGTAATGCAGCTGTGAAAGATCACTCTTTGAGGACACATGAAGCAAGAGGGTCCCAAGAAGAGATAAGAGACTTCAGAGCCAGTAGACAAACTTGATAATCTACCTTTGCAGGTTTTTTTCTTTTTATTGTAAAAAATTTTTCCTGTTGCTGTTTACTTTCATTTTCCAATAATTTAACCAAGATCTAAGTTACAAAGTCTGCGGAGGCTCTGCAATCTACCTCAGTTGGTGCAGTGGGTTAGATTTGAGTATCGAGATAATATCTTATACTATACATTGATAAATAGTCTAATTTAGTGATAAAGCCTAGTTCATTCTATGTTATACAGGGAATTAGAATTATCAAAGATGATGGGATAAAAGATTGGCTGAGGTTTGTTTTTTTTTTTTTTTATCTTTATTCAGGAAAAGTTTCAGTCACAAGGCAAGATCATCAGTTAATGTCAAAAATTGGTACTAAATTAGCCACAGGAGAGTTCCCCTTTGCCTCTCTACATGTAACAGAAACATACTGAGAATTACAAGGAGAGAAAACATGAATTCAAAGTAAATACATCAACTAATGTATGTCAAGATCTATGTAGGTTCATTATTTTATGCAAATGGAATTAATTTACTTTGTGCTTTAATTCTTCAAATCAAATAAAGAAGTAAAAGAAAAATAAGTTTTCTTGCATTATATGCATGGTCTTCTCCATAAATTTGACACCCATAAAATTGTTTTCTTTTTAAACATTATATTAGAAAGTGATACACATTCCAAGCCTTCAATTCTTGCTCAGCTAAAACTCTGTCGGAAGTTGTTAAAATGCTAAGGCTTTGATCCCCCTTTAAGACTGCTAGTTAAGACCATACAGAATATCATCTTCTTCAGGAAACCTTCATGCAAGGGGAAAATGCTGGTAATTTTACTGTTAAGGTCATTAGAGTACAATTCAGTGAATGTTTTCTGTTATTTTGTTCTCAAAAGACTAATAATTTTCACAGAAAACACCTTATTTAATTTTTTTTTTTTTTTTTTTTATATAGAAAACGCCTTCATTCCCCTCCCCTGTAATAGCTGCTGGAAATGTTGGTTTGTGGGAGAAAGGAGGATAGGTATCATGTTTAGATTACATTTCAAAATTTCAGCATGTCATGTGTTCAGCAGCAGGAGTCGTATTTCTCCTTTAAGTAGTAGCTGGTACAGCACTGTGTTTTGGATTTTCGGCTTGGGAGCAGTGCTGATAACACCAGTGTTTATAGTTATGGCTTAGAATGTTT
>JASSUY010033570.1:14879-35699 GCA_032466535.1 Forpus xanthops
TCTCAACCTGTGGGAGTTGCATTCTTTTGATTCTCCTCCCCATCCCCTCGGACTGAGGAAGAAAGAGAGGGGAGTGAATGAGAGAGCAGCTGCATGGGTTTGAGACCCTCAAACCACAACACAGTATCCCAAAACTTCTGGATAGTCTGGCTTCATGCTTCTATTACTGTTCATGGTCTAGGATTCCCAAATCAAATGATACTTTTGCTACAGAATTGTTTTCCTATGCTTTCTGTAATATACAGTGGCTGTTCACAATGGCAGCTCAGCTAAAGATACCCTAAACCAAAACCAGACTTGACAGGAAACCCAAGTTATGGAAAAAACTGGGACATCAAACATGTTGGCTAAACTGACAAAAAAAAGAAAAACCTATCCCCAAACATTCCCTCAATAACTGCACAAAACCTGTAATTTAAATTTAATATTGTTTACAAATTTCTACACAAAATATCAATTCCAGAGGAAAAAAAAAAAAAAAAAATCTATATCATGAAAATTCCCCTTCATCCAGCAGGGGGATAAATAAAATAGATTCCAAATACAGAATTCTGTGCCAAATACAGATGTTTATTAACATCTTGGGAGTTTCTATGAAAGGCACTTATAAAAGGTGGAAGTAAAAACAATTGGCATGGATCTCAGAGCAGCCTTCCAGTATCTGAAGGGGGCTTATAGGGATGCTAGGGACACTTCATTAGGGACTGTAGTGAGAGGTCAAGGGGTAACGGGTTCAAACTGAAAGAGGGGAAGTTTAGATTGGATGTGAGGAAGAAATCTTTTACTGTAAGGGTGGTGAGGCACTGGAATGGGTTGCCCAGGGAAGTTGTGAATGCTCCATCACTGGCGGTTCAAGGCTTGATTGGACAGATCCTTGGGTGTCATGGTTTAGTGTGAGGTGTCCCTGCCCATGTCAGGATGGATGGAACTAGATGATCTTAAAGTCTTTCCCAACCCTAATTATTCTATGATTCTATGTAGCAAGTACTTTTTCTTTCTTGAACAAGGAAGCTGTTGAAGTTATCAATAATACTTTAAATTTCAGCTAATATTATGAGTTTGTGCAGAAACAGAAGTAGACCCCCTGGTGAACTGGGGGGCTAGCAAAGTTGTGTTAATGTGTTAATCATGAAGTAACAGACAAATGAGATTTGCAGCAATTCTGAACAGACAGTAAGAGAAGATAGCATCAGGCTGAGATTGAAGATAATAGGTTAGAAGGCTTTTTATTATTTGGGCTGCTTAGGTGTGTCTGGAGGCTTCTAGAAGCTGAAATCTTCAGATAAAGTAGTATTTTCCCCAGATTGTGTTTCAAGTTAATGCTTTTATACAATATGATAGAGTGAAATAGAAGATTCTAAAGGAAATATTATTAGAATTTGTCTTAAATCTGTCCCTGAGTAATTTTTACGATTATATGCAATTTCCACAGGTTATTATCATGATCACTAGGCTGTTGCTGTTGCAACTTATTCAAATACTTTTCTCTATTCCCTAGGTCATACTTACAAGAGGAATATAACATTTAAAAAAATTCTTCTTGTGAATTATTAGTGGAGTGGAAGCTAACAGCATCTCTGTAAATGATGCGGATTTACTCCTTGACAGTCTTTCTTTGGAGCTGTATGTTTCACATGATTCACATGATGCCATCCCAAAAAAGGACTAACAAGAACTCAAGCAGTGAAAGATTAACGGGGCTGTCAGAGAATGATGGAAAAACACTGCACCGCACCAAGCGTGGCTGGATGTGGAATCAATTTTTCTTGCTGGAGGAGTACACAGGTCCAGATACTCAATATGTGGGCAAGGTAAGCCTTGCGTTTAAAGGATTCTTTGGAGGTGATACATCTGACACCTTTGGTATTTTCTGTCCTTCTCCACAGTTGGTTTACTTTTTATAAAGAAATGGTCCCAGTTTCTTATTTAAGTCAAAGAATGTCATGGACTGTCTGAGTCTTCCCTAGTTATTCAAAGTTGTGGGACAAATGAAGTAACCGTGAAAAAAAAAAAAAAGGAAAAAGAAAGCTATTCAGACTAAAATATTCTGATTTCTTATTACATATGCCCATGGAAATTTTTTTCACTGAATTTTTTCCAATTTCCAATTGTTAAACATAAATATTAGATAAGGGAATAGAGAAGTTATGCCTTCATTCATTTACCGTGTGTCATTTCTCAGTGTACTGGGATGTGTGCTTCCTCAAGTAAAATACAGAATTCTATTTATTAATAATAAAATTGCTGTCTATGCACAATTCCAAGTATGGATAAAGTGTTTGAGGAAAAACAAATATAAGTTTTTCATCATTTCTGCAATAAAGTGAGATCTTTACTTAATGGCTTGAAAAACTTTCCATTCTTTGAGACCTACCTGCATCATCTGTTTCTGACAAAGCCACCTCTTGGTTGTGGTAGCTCTCATATTCTGGTGCCTAATTACCAAATGGATTGAGACAATTTTAATTCAAATACCTCAAATTTCTTCTTAATATTTGCTAAAATCTCTGGCATTATCATCTGGAAAATGTGGAAAGCATCTCTCTTTATTAAGAAAAAAATGCCAAAGAAGCCAACCCTGGTAACTATCAACTTGATTCTGACCTCATTTATATCAACACTACAAACATACAAATATTTTTTCAGTGGAATTTATTCTGATTTGCAGCAGCAGAAATAAGATGACAGCCATAATCCTATTGGTAGATATGTTTATAGGAATATTTGTTGTACATAAAGAGATCTTTTCTAAGGAGTGAAGTAATTGTATAGAGAGATTTCAAAAAAAATTTGGTTGGAAATAGTGTTGAGTAAATATGTAAAGAAATGATTCAATAATAAAGCTCTCCATCGTCACAAGTTATACTTATGCACACAGAAATATATATTTTTTAAAAATAGAAAGCTGTCTTATAGCATAAGTCAGTAGCAAACATAAGATTTCTTTCCAATATCATTCCCACTCCTACAGATGAATGGACTCCAAACCGTCGATGTCATTCTAAATCTCAAATAAATTAAGCTTAAATCAAGACTATTATCAACATCCCTTTTACACAGAAGGAATGTGTACATGATATACTGCAAGAGATGCAAACCTACTCTTCACTTATTCCAAACCTAATAAAAGGCATTGGACCTTATGACTCTAAAGCTAAGTCCAAGAAGGAAAACAAACGGCTGTACAGCAGCTGGAAGTGAGATGATTCATTTCTTACAACTCAGATAATATGCTGAGATTTTTTGCATTTCACTGCAAAATATTGTAGAAAGGCCCTGGGGGAGAGGTCAGCATTACTGATTCTCTGAACAAATAGAAATCACTCCATGTATTACCCTATGTTCTAAAGAGATGGAGTTGGATTGAAGTGATAAAATCCGTGTGATTGCATTAACTTTAAAGCAGTTTATGATATGACAAAATCATAGTTCTGTTTTCAGTGGTATAAAATCACAGTAAATCCATCTGAGTTACTTCAAATTATCCTAGGTATACATGATGTACAGGACCAAGAGGGAACTGTTACAATAGGAAGTCAAGTAAGGAATTTCTCTTAAAAAAAAAAAAAAAAAAAGAAGCAAGCAACAGCATTTTTGAAAAATTTTATTCTGAGAAAGGCTTAAATCTCAGATTTAGTATTCTACTGCTCAAAGTGATGGTAATTAGCAAAATGGTATGTGTGAAGAGAGAGCACTTTTATTCCAACCCATGGGGATTAGTTCATAGCAATTATTGTTATCCAGTCCCTCTTTAATATGGATATGAACGAGCAAATGAATTACTGGGGTAGAATAATAAATGCTGTACTAAAAAATAAATAAATTGAATTAAGAAACTTTATCAGGAAATTAACTTCTAAGGGACAATAGCCATAAAATTGTGTTTCATTAGTGACGCTACTCTTGATGCTTGTCTTGGTTTCAGCCTAGCTGAAAATAACTATCTCCAAATAACTTGAAGTATATTCATCACACAACTTTCTTTCCTCCTTCCAACTCAGATGACTCCTCTCACATACTGATGCATGCATTAAAAAAAAAAGTGCATATAAAATCTTTACATTTATTAGGTTCTGTCACTTGTACCTGCAACAGTGCAAAAAGTCCTTATGACATTTGTTGATTTCTGATCCTTTAAAAAGATATTCAGGAAATGCTAAGAGAAATAAATGGCTGCATCATTGTAGGTGTTGCATGAAAGAATTGCAAAGATATAAACATTGCTCTGGAGAGCTTGCAACTGAAATATTCAGGCAGGCATAAGTAAGGTAAGCAGTATTATAGAGTCCTAGTTAAAAAAATAGAAAAGAAGAAAAGAAATTAAATTGCTAAAAGCAACCATATTCATTCAAGATGCCTATTGCCTATTGTGAATATTGATACCTTGGTGAGATCATCAGTGTCAGGCATTTTAAGAGGCTGTAGTGTGAGGAACTGCAAAGCTCATGTGTCCTACCAAAAATTCACAAAAACAGAAAAAGTGAATTACGCTATAACATTCAGAGTTATATGAAGGGCTGAGAAAATGAAACACCTGATTGTATATTATACTGTGGCATTCCTTGGTTTCTGGGAATTGCCTTTTCTTTCACTAGGAGAGAGCCACAGATCCAACTTCTCAGCTTTTACTGACTTTAAGCCCCAAGGAAATCTTAAAAAATCAAATCTAAACTACAGACAAGAGAAAAGTTTGGCAAATTTACTGACTTCCTAAACAAACGGTACAAATGGATAATCTTAAAAAAAGAAAAAAGAAATAAAAAATCCATGCAATTTAGGAAGTATTAAAATGTTTGTGGGGTGATGTTCTTTAATTAAGGAAAAAGCTAATAAAATGCACAGAAGGCTCTAAACAAGTAGCTCTTTAGGGAGAATTAGTTTGATTTTCAAAAGCTAATACTGATTTTATGTCTCCACTTCTAAATAACTCACCTGATACCATCTGAATGGGTATCAGCTGTGCAAAATGTCAAATATGTACCTCTTTTGACTCCAGTCCTTATCTTTAACTCCAGAACTTATAAAATATCCACTGGCAGGAAGAAATAGTCCTAATCTAATTCATCAGGCATTTTGGAGAATGCTATCCTTTCTGCTTTATGACAATATACTTCAGTGATTTCAAGAGACGAGAGCATTTCCCTCCTTTAAGTCACTCAATTACATTTTTTTGCATGAAAAGTAGTCTCTCCCTATATGAAACAGGCACTTTGTTAATCAATACTGCTAATCTTGATGGGCAGGTGATGCGTGAAGTTCCATGAAATGTATGTCAGACCCAATCAGTTGTCATATCCCAGGATTTAAAAAATAAACAGCAAAAACATTTTTGTAGAGCACCTGCAACCTTTCCTTTTCATTTTAAGAGGGGAAATACAAAATCAAATATAAAAGAACTGACACTGCTCATAATCAGTTGCCTCATGAATAACTTCCTTAAATATAAATGAACTAGGCTTTCCATGACTTAAAGCATCAGTACAATTGGATGCAAACTGAAAAATCCCTGTTCCACCTCCAGTTAACCAGTGAGTTTGATTCATGACGCTTGTCTGTGGACCTGAGTAAGAGGTATAAAGTCAAAAGAAAAATATTCAGAGGGTGAGGTTTTTTTGAGGGAGGCAGTTGTTTGTTTTTCTGGGGGGAAGCCAGGTATAACATACAGTTAAATGCAACCATTTATTTCTTGTATTCTGCAGTTAAAAACATTCAGATATCTCCAAGTTAGATTGCCAACTGTAGCAGTCTGTCTTATAAGAACAGAGTCAAGACCAGAACTTCATTTAACAATTTAAGTCACAATGAATTACTAATTACTAATGAATTAATGCCAGACTTGCTCTTATTTAACATGAAACTTCATTCAGTTGCCTGATTATACAAATGCTGTATGCTTCCCCCCCCGCCCAATGGAATTGGAGAGTATTTCCATGCAAATAAAGACTGAAAATACACTAATGCTTGGAAATATGTTTTCACATTATTTTGCTGGCTGCCTTTAGTACACCACCAAAGTCCATAGTAGACTTCCCTTTAACACTCAAAGCAGGAAAGAAGTCAAGAAGTGGGATCAGTGAAGACCTTCCTCCATTATTCTTATCCCAGTTCATCCATCACTAGTTCCTTTAATCAATGTATGCAATTAACGCACAAGGATTTCTTTACAGCATTTGTTTTCCCTCCACAGAGCCAGTTTAAGAATCACTTATTCTTAGGATGACAGAAAATACAGTTGCACTATCCTTTCAGCGTTTTAGGTGTGCCCTCTGTTTTGTTATAGATGCATCCCACTTGTCTTATTTGGAAAATTGTTGCATTTACTACAGCATATAAATGTTGCTAAAACCAGCATGTTTCTTGGACATCTTCTGAATTAACAGCATGATAAGTTTCAATAAAACAACAGAATCATCAACAATCATATCTTAAAGTGCAATTCAAGTGGGGAAGATTTCATCACATTCTTAATGTATTCCATTTAGTATGCTCTGTGTCCCAAAGCCATCTTTTAAAAAAACAGTTTTGAAAATTTAATAATGTATTTTCATTAGAATATCTGCTCTCTCTTTACACAAGTATTTTCAGATTAAATTAAAGAAGAAACTTTAGTGGGTCTGCTGGGTCTTCTTTCATCTTTGATTTCCTCTCTCGGCCCCCAAGTTTTTCCTTGTCTTTGAATGAATACTGCAGAAATAATCTTGTATGAAACCAGAGAGGAAAAAAGCCATAGCAACAGAAAAATCAAAGAAATAAGAAAAAGAGTCTGACCAATATTTTAAAAAATAAGAAATGGAAACCCTATTTGGTTCCAAAATCAACAAATTATCTCCACTTATATTGCATTCTTCAGCTAGACTATTTTTTCAACATATATCTGGTCTAATTTCAAGCAGTCATATCTCTCAACAGATGAATACCCAAAATCAAATTAAAATGGAAACAAGCAAATATAGAAATAAAAGTTAAAAAAAAAAAAAGAAGAGACCAGAAGTACCTGCCTACAGACACATGAGTAACTTGACTACAAGTACTGATATAGAAAAATAACTTTATTTGTTTTAAAATAACATTATCTGAAAGCTTCCAATATAAACTATATTAAAAAACTGCTGTAGAAAATTTTATTTTTGACAAAATATAGTAAAAACCAGGGTTCTCAATAAAATTTGATTGCTTCTTTTAAAAAGAAGGCTGGTGAGTCAGGGACAAAAAAAGTGGCAAGAAACAAATACTACATCTTCCAAAACAATAAGACTGTTTTCTCATGAAGAGGGGACAGCAACTCATTTTTGATTACCTAAATAATTTTTTTTAATGAAAACTCAACATAGTGAAGAGATCTACTCACATTAGGCATAACCAAAGTATAAACAGTTGAAATATGAAATGTCTGCAATGTTGCATTGTAATGATAAGCCTAAGCTAGAGTTTACAGTCAATTTGGACATCATATTTCACAAAACAATCACGGACTCATAGAATGGTTTGTGTTGGTATGGACCTTAACAGTTATCGAGCTTGATGGTAAATACAGTCAATACTGTGAAGTAGTAGGTAAAAATCACTCGGAGAGACAGGATTATCTTGATACTGGGGGTTTTCATGACAAACTTTTTAGTTTGTCACACCAAATGCCAGAAAGTCCACTGAGCCCACCTAGAAGTAAGAGGATGGCACAGGTTCTCTCTTTTGGTCATTGTCTGTTTTGTTTTCAAGGATTGTCTATGTGTTTTTCAAGTTCAAATGCTGAATCTGTGAAACTGCTTGTGAAAAACAAAACTAAACCAAGAATAAACTCAAGGACATATAAAATCAGGAAATCCTCAAAATGTTTAGTCCAAACTCTTCCCTTGCCGCTTTTCTAACATTTTCCTTTCCCCTTTCCCAAGACAGAACATCCTGTATGCAACAATTTTCCAGTAAAAAAAAATCTAAGAACTACTACATGCCTTTATAGAGCCTTAATGTTTAATGGAAAAAGGAGAAATTACAAGATATATTTTGAGAATTTAGCTAGCCTAAATGACACCTTCATCTGCAGCATGAATACAGGCATCTGAAGTATTACCCACCTACTTCTGAAGCCAAAGCAAAAAAAAAAAAAAAAAAAAATTACTCAACACCCAATATAGCAGCAAAGGCTGCTATGGGAAATCTGGTTTATTGTTTACTACAGCTATTGCTTTTTGCTTAATTCCAGTTCCCCTTCTCTGGGAATCTTCTGAGAGTGCTTCAAACAGCCAGGGTTTGGACCAGGACAAAAGTAAAAAGCGTCTTGGGGTCTGCCCAGTGGAGGCCCCCATGTGGAGTTTTGGGGATTGAGGGTGTTTACAAGCTAACAAAAAACAAGGCTTAAAATAAAAATACCTGATTTAAAGACAGTGGGTATGGAGAGTGGAGTACTGTTCTGTCTCCAGTGGTTACCACCAGTTGCCATTTAAAATCCTATTTTCATAAAGGCAACTGACTTTTCCAGGCTTAAAAGCATACTGATGTTGGCAAGCTCCTTATGCTAAAAAGATCACTCTCAAATATCTGTCTGCCTTAGGAATTTACCATGGTAGGTAACAGTTATTCACAGAATAACCCCATCTTCTTATTAAAACTTTGTATACTGATACTTCTCAGCATTGTAGCTTTAAACCAGTGGGAAGAGATCAGCCTAGTGGCAGTCTGCGGAGCTATCATATCTGCTACTAGACAATCATTTATTATGCATAAAAAGGTGGGAGGGTGAAGAAAATGCATTTCACAAGACATTTTCACAGTGTTGTATATTTATTGCATTGATTACATAATGGGAGTGATTCTAAAGAGGGGAAATATTTTGACTATATTGTGGTTTGCTGGCACCTGTTAGCCTGGTGATAAAGAGTGCAAAACCCATCAGAGCAAACAAATATGTGACTGCTTAGAAATGGCAATTTGACTACAACAGAGAGTGGTATTGTGCAATATCTTGTCTGACAGAGAAAGGTTTATGAATAGCCACCTTGAAGACAAACAGAAGAGCTGTCAAGAATCCACTGTCAAGAATATCAAGTCTTTTCTTCCTGTCCAATACATCAAGTCCTGTTGATTGCAGGAAACATCACATGCTTCAGCTTTTTTAGAGACTGAAAAACATGTTAGCATAGACAATGTAATCAGTGAATATAAAGCTATGCTGGCTATTAATCAAAACAGGAACCTGTGGTGTCTTTTTGGTTACAGAAACAAATAATTATGGTCAAATCCTTGCTGTATGTATTGTTCTAGCAATGCAGACACACTGAGCTAACTTATATCAATCTTTGATCAAGAAACTCTGCCAAAATATCTTCATTCTGTTTTTACACAGCAGAGTGTAGCAGAAAGAGCGAAAAGGCTTTCTAGCCTCCATGAACATTTCAGAAGGTATAAATTCTGTCTATATTGCTTCACATTTCAGGGACAAGTATACCCATTTCACATGGAAGCCATCATGCCATTTTTTTCAAATTGTGAGTGTGAGGAAATGATAATCAGGCTCATAATATTAAATGAGTTTTACTTTTAACTGCAGACAAATTGTTTTTATGTACTTTTCATTTCCATACAGGTAACCTAAGGAGAAATGACAGTAAAGTCCCGTGTTTAACTTGTATGACTTAACAAAATCTCAAGAAGCTCTTTGGAATTATTGATTTAGCTACAAGAATAAAGTTTTAGCCCATATGTTGCCATAAAAATAATTGCTGATGGTGGAAATTATTACATCTGCAAAATGTAATTGCCAACACTTATTTAATGAAGCATTTCCTCAGAACATGTCTAAGTATGAAGTGTTTCCACGAAATATTATTAAAAAGAAAGCTCTGGAATATCATGAAAGCATCCATGATTCAGTCATTTGATTGAAAGCAGGTCTGGGAAGTATTGGGTGAAGGAGGACACACTACAAAAAGGAGGAAAAAACAGAAGTAGATATTTAATAGCTACCTACCTGATGAACAGTGCTTGAATGCTTGAATTTGTGATATGATTGTTTTAACTTTTTCCTGATGCATAAAACTAAACCACAGACGTGTTAAATAAGATGCTATTTTCCACTCAAGCATTCATAAAATGCATTTACCTCACTTAAACATTAAATTTGTGATGATTGTGACCACCTGTAGGCATTTTTGCCCTTTGAAAATTTAGCTTTTTCTACATATTTCTTATTAAGACCTGAAATAAATTTAGTTTCTACATACTAAGAAATAGTTGGTTCTTATAAAAAGTTCTGGTTTGCAACTTCTGTGCAGCTTAAGTGAAATCAACATTACTGTGTCACACTGTTAAAAATGTTGCAATGTTGCAACTACTGATGTAAGCTCTAAAAATGGTGGTTTTCTGATAGTTCAGTCTTACAGGGATTGTAAAAGTAAGCATATTTTTCTTTTTAATAAACATTTGTGATGAATAAATGCTGTCAAATACCAGGAGGCAACAGAGCATTAAATGTTCACATGTAACTGGGTCATGTAGCTGATTGAAAGTCCTGAATTAACACATGAAAAATAAAATATAGAAAGTATTTCTTACCTTGTTTGTCTACCATTACACCATTTACATTAAAAATGCTCGACACTAAAGAACTTTTAAATCAATAATTAAAAAAAAAAAGAAAAAAAATTACTGTACATTTTTTTTGTAACACAAGTGACTAAAAGAAATAACTATGTATATTTATCTTTAATTTTAAACATATATTAATCAGATATAAACAAATTATGTGGACAATAAAATTAATATAAAGAGGAACTTGGCATGGAAGCCAGCATTTCTGTATATAAATAGAAGCAGGATTGTTGCAAGAAAAAAAAAAAAAAAAATTATTCAGCGTTTTTAACTGTCTCTAAGTTTCACAGAACATTAAAATGCATTCATCTCTGTGTATGTTAGTAATTCTGAAGTGGAGGAGGTCATAGTTTGATTCCCACCTATTCCATATGAAAGACTTAGAATCACGTGCAGAAGGGCATGAAGTGAAGGGCAAAATGTGAATCTACCCCAGAAGAAATTTTTTAGTCTTCAAAAAACTGTTATGGGAGGGAAACAGAATTAATCCATTCTGTTTTGATTCTGTTAGAGGTGTCGCAACTGTCTTTATAATCCAGGTGGTTAAATCTGATCTTAGAAGTGTGTACAAGAAAAAAAAATACATATCCCCCTAAAAACAACAGAAGAAACCTCCACAGTTCAAAATTATTTTTTGTGTCTAAAAAAATATGAGAATATGTATATATATTCTTGTCTGTGTATAAAACTCATTGTTTTCAGGGTAAAGAAAATACATTGATCTAGAGAGAAAAAGATAAAAATATTAAAAAAACTTCATAATGATGACACTGTAATTATTAATAATAATTTAATTTTAATACTTTAGTAAGGACCATTCAACAAAATCAGAGAATCACAGAAAGATTTGAGTTGTAAGGGACCTTAAAGATCATCTTGTTCCAACACCCCTGCCACAGGCAGGGACACATTCAATATGAAGGTAAATAAAACTATGATAAAATACATGAAAGTATTTAATATTTTATATTAGATGAGACAGGCAGTGGCATAATATCTGTTATTCTGAAAACTGCAGCAGAGTTGCTGAAACAGTGATTTGAGTCACAGAGCTAGTCAATGACAGCAGCTAGATGCAGAACTGAATAGCCATTGTGCAGCCAGAGCACAATGGCAAGTCTTATCTATCTAAAAAAAAGCAGAAAAAACAGTACACATCAAGAGTGAAAGCCATTTGAAGAAATCCCTTATTTTGGATGTTACCAAAACCTGAAGTTCTACCATAAACTATCTCCAAATGGTCAAGAAGACCATGGTCAGCATTTTACTCCAAATGAAATCATATGATAATTAGATAAACAATATGTTTTACTTTGTGTACTGTGTGCTTCTCCAAAGTACAGAGTAATTCTTTAAGCAAAAATCAATTTCAGTACAGGACGCAGACAGTCAGCATTGAAGACTCCAGTTCCCCCCCAAAAAAAACTTCTTTTTATCATAAAATTGATACAAAATTACCATCGATACTTTCAGATCTTTATCTGCTCTCACCAGAAGCAAATGCTTTGACTACCTGAGGTGTTAAATAACAGTAGTTTAACTCATTCTTTATGCACCTCCTTCTGGGCTTCTTTTTCATTAATATTTGCTCTGAGAATAAAAAAAAAAAATAATAAATAAAAATCCCTCTTAAGTAATTGCCGTGTTGTCTAATGTCTCATTAATCTGACTTCATCTGATCAGCTTGCAGATTCAGTTATTTAAGTTAAACATACCCTCAATGAAGCAACACTCTTGGTCTTCAGGACTTTATACTTGGTTTGCACCTCATGCTTTGGCTATTCTAAGCACTACTTCTCTATCTTGGAATTTTCAACTGAAGCCCAAGGCAGCCCTATCCTTACTGTCCTCTGAGCCACAGTTTTCATGCTTAATCAGACAGGTGCAATCAGCTTGTGAAGCCCATCTCAAGTCCCCTCCAAATGGCATTACACTTAAAAGATTCTGTTGTGCCATGAAAGTAATTATGTTGTTTTGATAATTATTATAGCCGTGGCCTAAATAAGCAGTACCAAAGGACCTTAGAGACGCTTCAAATCAAACAATGACTTCACCTACCTACAACTACTGTTCATTTGGAAGTTTAGCTTTGGATAAACATTTAAGGTATTTAAAGAGTTACCATTTAGCAGCCACATTCAGAAATGAGTATTGAGGAATTAACAGATTTCTTCTTCTGAGGTCTGTACAGTGTTCACTTAGTTTATCAGATTGCAAAGCAACATCTTAAGAAAAATACGTCTTTTAAAATTATGATTTGAAGCTTTGTGGTAGAGATCATTGTGAAGCATGGAACTCACAATCAACACTTCTTAGGTTTGTGATCCATTCATGTAAATGTAGATACATTTTGAGGATAGTAAATAACTTAAATTTTTTTACTATTACTGGAAACAAAATATAGTTGAACTGCTTAAGATTTCCTGAAAAACATTCAATCTTGATCTATAGAAATAGGTCTACAAGTATACATACCTACATGAATATTTACACACAAAATTGTGATTAAAAGGAGTAAGATACTCTTTTTATTGGTGTATTCTTCAGACCATTGTGGATAACCCACAGCTGGAAACAGTTCAGTATAACTTCAGTCAATGCAATACATGTACAAAGTTAGGGCAATGGGTAACTAGACAGGTACAAAGGCATCAGTACAAAGACATCAGATCTATGAAACAAAACAGACCCTCCATCCCCGTCTCCCTCCTTAGTCCCTCTAACATCCCTATTCTAATGTGGTAGTTGTAAATGCTGGGTCTGGGGAGGACAGGAAGTGTAAAAGAAGCAAAAATTACAGCTGCCAGACTTGCATGCTCTCTCAAACCAGCATCTCCTATTATCTGAGATAAAGTACTTGCCTATACAAACCATTGATCTTTCCTGCTAGAGTATTTCTCACATGCTTATTAACGTAAAGCCAAGTCCAGACCAGCTAATTCTGTAGAGGGTAAGACATAATCCATTCATATGATGAACTCATGCTGCTTTTATTCCTGTCTATCTCTGTTACCATCTTTTGGAATGACGCTACATTTTGAGTGCCTCTGAAAGAGCAAGAGATACAGCATACAGAAAGAAATTCCAGTCAGAAGATTTTGGTAGGAGAAAAATACTCTTGTTGTGAAACCTTTAAAACAATGATGGATTTGCCACCTGTTCCAGAATTTGATTAAAGTGACAGTGCTTAATTTTATAATGTGATAATTTCTGACTTGTGGACATAACTGATGACAGTAGTCCCTTCCTGAAACCTGTATCTTATGCATCTTAACAGCCAAATGACAGAGTACAGCAAAATATAAAAAAAAAAAGCAGTTTGGCTCTTTTGATCAAGCTAGAAACCTGCAACCCAGCTGTTGATTTGGAGAACAAACAAATTTTATGTGCTGTGAAATCCAATCCTTTGTGCAGAAGTAAGAATTCAACTACTGTTCTGGATTTGACTATAACTTAGTAAACGGCACAGGAGATGTAGAAGGTATGCAGGGAAAGGAGGCACTTGAGAAAATATTTCTGATTTCCAGTACTGCCCCTTAGCCATGGGGAGAATTGTATGGAATTAATTTCCCTATATTGTGTTTGTATCAGCAGAACCAAAAGACTATTGAGAATTCTGCTGAACCCTTCCTGAATGAAAACCGGATTTACCCTTACGTACTAAGTCAAAATCAGCACCTGCAGCTGATGTCAGCAGTGTTTTTCACAATAACGTTCTCTAGAGAATTTATAACAATAGACAGCTGAACACAAGGACCAGATGCTGTGAAAGAGAAGATAAGAAAAGTAAATGTCATTTGCCTTGTTTAATATACAGTCACTTAGGTTACCAACACGCACAGAGTTTGGTTGTTTAATTAAGAAGTTTTTCCTGATGTCACAAATTCAAGTCAGGTAAATAAATTGCCATTTAACACAGGCATAAAACTTTCAATTAAACACATATAAGTGGGGAATAAAAGCAATGCAGATACAGATACTGCAATACACACTGAAGCACTACTGCAGTTATTGATATCTTTTGAGGTTTTAATTATTTAAAATGCTAATGAAGGAGCATATTGGCTGCCTTTGTTGCAGTGTCCTATCTGCTGTAAAATCGTATATTAGGGGTGCTGGTTGATATCCTACCCGTCACTACTATTCAGTGTATTTTCTGTGAGATTTTAGGGTTGGTTGGGATGCTACAAGCTCTTTTTTCAAGTATACTTCTTGCATTTTAGGGATGAATAAATTTGTTTCTGTTAAGTTAATACTCATCCATCCTCCTTCACAATTACTACCTTCTTTCCCACCTCTGTATGCATAACCTTTCTTACTTGGAGTAAGCTTAGAGTGATAATTACAGTCATTTCCTGCTGTCAGATCAGTTTGTGCTTTAATGCCTATTGGGCAGATCTGGAAAAGTCAATCTTTTTTTCTGTGCCACAGCTTCAGAATAAGTAGCACACGATCACCATATATGAATAGGAATTAGACGTAATAGGCACATGGCTTTGCTAAAGTAACATAAACATATCTTTGTGTTTTCTTGTATTTTGCATGTTTCTTTCATCAGTAAAGGAGCTTTAGCTAGAAAATGTGATTGAAAGGCATTTGAGAAATCCTAAAATACACAAATTTTCTTTTTTTCCCTTTCATTTCAGAAAGGGTCACTTTGGACACACCTGAATTGTTTATGTGTCTCTGTTCTTTCCCACTGCTTACTATTTATGATTATCGATTTCACATTCAAGAAGACATTAACATATTTGAAAGAATCATGCTAAATCTATTTGTTAATGACACTTAGCCAAGTTGATTGTTTATACCAGGTACAGTCTATTACGGTTTTGGTATATGTTTTCCAGAGTCAGTAGGTCAGGCTATATTACAACTGAACTCAACTTCTACTAACTGCCAAACTATTAATTTAACACTTTGTTATGATAATTCTATGGAAAATATTTTCAATCTGAAGTTATACATGGCTTTAGTCTTTTGCCTTAAGACATAAAGTAAACATTACAAAAGGTAGTCTGGCATGTAGGAAAGCACCTTAGGTGTGCCAGGAGTTACAACTCTAAATATTCAGTGTTTTGGGGGAAAGAGGGAATGTTTCCCATCTGAAGGATAAATTGCAGATCAAATATAAAAGAACGGAGATATGCTCAGATAGCTGCATTATGGTTTAACAAAACTTGAAATAGAAAAACTTTTAGTACAAAAAGACAATACCAATGTAACTCTAAGTCCAGCTTTCATTTTCATGGGGGGGAGGGGGAGAGAACCTTTGTCTTCATAGCTTCAATTTTCCTCTGCTGACTTGTGATAGTCTCAATCCAAAATAACTGGCATCCATTACAGGTCACATTTTTATTGTTTTGGCTTCAGGAACTGGAAGATAAAAAGCCCCCAGCAACCAAACTCTAATGTGCTCTTTCTTTGAGGAAGACCTTTGAATTATACACATTGAAACAAAATCCTATCAAGCCAAAACTAACAAAAAACATGCAGTTGGCTACTATTCCAAAACATATATATATATATAACTGTACACACAGGTTTTTTGTGGTTTTTTTTTTTTTTTTATGTGTAAATAGAGATGCAATCTAACTTTGCTGGTGTAGGTGGAAAGAAATAACAGAGAAGACTGAAGTAGACTCCTTAGAAATTGCTCTACTCAACTATAATATGAAAAAGGAACTAAACCCTTTAGATTATCATTGCAATCATGTGATATGATAGAAGTTGAATCTAAAAAAATACTGTTAGGACATTAAAATTTTTTACTGTAATATGTAGGACTTTTACTCAAGAACTTCTACTTACACACAATAGTAGAAAGAGAGTAAGGATGAAACCCCAGGTTTCTGGAATTTGGGCTTGGGCGTAGGGCTGCTTATGAATTTACTTGGCCAACAGGTCAGATATCAATCTAAGTTTGTTATACATCTGAAAAACCAAAACCGAAACCAATGGATTTCTGACTTTAAAACTCTGTATTTAAAGAGGCACCATTTGTCCTACCATGCACACCTGCATCCTAGCTGTGATTGAAGCTTCATGCAGTCCTGTGCCCTTGGTTCTTTTGTGTTCTGGTAGTAGTTTCTACAACAACTTGGAAATAAGCATGGTCTTCATCTCCCACAAAAAATGCAGATGTACCAATTTAGTGACTCTAAAAAAAAAATTAATTTCACCACAATAACCCCCTAACCTCACTTAAAAAATAAGGAGAAAACATTGTTCAATATTTCTAGAAGGCATTTACAGGAAAACAGGGTCTGAGACAGATCGTGGGATATGAGTATTCATCTATTGCAGACAGCTGTGTGGTTGGAGGCAGTTGAGGTAAGAAATCTGTGGATTAGCCTTTTTTCTATACCATGATACAGAGGCACACTGTAAACCATCAAAATTGTAAGTTTTTATTACATTACCTACGACAATTTAAACTTGGATCTACCCTCTCCTTGATGTGTCTTCATTCTTCATTTCCCCTCATCCCTCTCCACAAGAGAGAACATACATCTTTTCTGAATTTAGGCAACCAAATAAATATTTTCACTGTATTTATTCATAACATTCTCAGCAGTCATAAGTAGTTAATCTTGCTCATTTTTCTCTTTTTCTTCTGCAATAATAGCTGTACAGAAATAAATTGCAAATGAAATGAAATTTTAATGGTCTGGCAGTTTCTTACTTCTAAATGGGGAAAATTCATTCATATAATTTTATAATTTGTTAACTGCGTCCACTGATTCTCCCCTCTTCCACTGATTATGTGTATGCCTAAATTCAAAAGAGTTACTATCTATTACAAAGAGCTGAGAACCAGATCAGCTTCATAGTTTATAGGAAATTTAAGAAATTATAACTGAATTAATAAGAAACAGTCAAATGTTTTTAAACATATAAAAAATTCTATTCTAAGGTGACATTTTTTTCTATTTCTTTTGCTTGGCCACCCCATAACAATTCCTAAGGCTGATAATCTATGAGATATCTTTTCCCTCCAAAGAATATCGCAATCATCTTCTCTGCTGTGTATAATAATAACAGCTTTTAGAGAAGTTATGGATCAGCCTTGGACATAGTGAGGATGCATATTCAAATAAAATACTTTCTGAAACCAGGGAGTTATGTGTTATAACTGCCATTTGCTGATAAATATTGAGTGCGACATGAGGGTGAAGTGCAAGCTAAAGGAGCAAGGTATTTAATTTAGAAGAAATAGGATTATGCTACATAACACTGAGATAATCTGTTTGCTTACTCATTTATACTAACAGGGACCCTTGTAAATTTATGTCAAGTCTTCTTTTGAGGACATCAAGCTCTCAATTACCACATCACATAAAAATTCAGTTTCACAGAGCTGGATAGACAAACTAATTTGAGATGCACATTTTTCCTATGTAAATAAGAAAAAAAAGATTGAAAAAGCATTTATAAGCATGCCCCTATTTAAAAGTTGTACACTGTGACAGAAATAGCTAATTTTTTACTCCCAAAACCATTACCCATGTCTTTGTCTCTGGTGATTCTCAGGAAAATCCATGTTGAGAACATTTTTAACCAGCCACACAAAAGACTACAGGAAAAGAAATTTGTGCAAAAGAATATTAAGAAATCAAGATACGCATCAGTGCATCTTCTAAGTTATGTCCTCATTCTAATGTGTTTCTGCTGAATTGATATTTGATTTTAAATGGAATTGGAATGGCATCAATTAATGATGTGGTCATTATATACTGAGAAATCTAATAGCATATTATCTGATTTGGGGGTTTGTTTGATTGTTTGGTTTCCTTTAGCTGACCTGGCAGCTCCTTAAAGAAATTGCAGAACAAACAATTTATGATATGAGAAAGGACACATCTGACAAGTTCATTTTTCCATCCATATGTAGACTTTGCTTTCTAACATACCCCACCCCAAATAGAGGAAAATGATCATGTAGGGTAAAAGAAAGCAAAATATTTCAACAGGAATTGGTATCTGCTGATAGTAAATCATGGACCTCCCAGAGCTGCAGAGTCAGCAGAATGTACAAGGAAACAACAGCAAAAATTACTTCAAAACAAATAAATGGATTCTATTTTTCCAATGTGAATATCTGAGTCTTCTTCAGAGGTACAAAAAGATTACTAATTAAAAAAAAAATAACAAATCATTTTATATATGAAGATCTTTCACTGGAAATGGGGTTTAGAAAATGGTTCTTATTTCTTGGTTTTAGTGAATAGAGGGCATGATATTTTGTAAACTTATTATGTGTATTTTTTCATGTGATTTTCTATAGGCTTTCAGTAAAACAAAATTTTAAAAGCTCAAACCACGTTTCATGTTATAAGTTAAAAATATTTGAACAGTTACTACAAGTTAAGCAATCATAAAGAAACACTGTATAGATTGGTCAAAATTAAATTACAGAAGCCTTTTTAAAAATATTTTATGTCCTTATAGTTATTTTACATAAACATCTGGAATCTTATGTGGAGTTATTCTGTCTCATAAATTAAAAGCATATTTTGTAATTATATAAGTCTAGCATAGTAAGATGATGGTATGATTATTCTGTTTTAAACAGTCACTGGTTTAGACATTGCAGCTGCTCCAGACAATGAGTCAGCTTCACTTGGAGCTCAGCTCAGATGACTCCATATGAATGTCCATAGCATGGGGAACAAATAAGAGGAATTAGAGACGTGTGCACACCTACAGGGTATGATGCAATAGGCATCACAGAAACATGGTGGGATGGCTCGTATGACTGGTGTGTTGGAATGGAAGGTTACAGGCACTTTAGGAAAGACAGGCCCAGCAGACAGGGAGGGGGATTTGCTATTTATGTTAGGGATAGGCTGGAGAGTATGGAACTCAGTCTTGGGACAGGTGAGTAGTCAACTGAGAGTTTGTGGGTCAGGTTTAAAGAGAGAACAGTGATGGGAGACATTACTGTGGGGATCTGTTACAGACTGCCTGACCAAGAGGACTCAGTGAATGAAGCACTTTATAGACAGATAGGAATAGTCTCATGCTCACAGGCCCTAGTTCTCATGGGGGACTTCAACCATCCTGATATCTGTTGGAGGGATGGTATGGCCCAGCAAAAGCAATCCTCGATTGTGTGGAAGAGAACTTCCTTCTGCAAGTAATAGAGGATCCAACAAGAAGAGGTGCCATGCTTCATGTCATGCTCACCAACAGGGAAGAGCTGGTATGAAGTGAGACACGCCAGGGCAGCCTTGATTGCAGCGATTATGAGGTGGTCGAATTCGAGATCCTCTGAACAGTGAGATAAGCATGCAGCAAGCTCACTGCTTTGCACATCAAGTGAGCAGACTTTGGCCTTTTCAGGAGACTGCTCATTAAGATTCCATGTGATATAGCCCTAGAGAGCAGGGGAACCCAAGACTGTTGGTTGATATTCAAGGATCACCTGCTGCAAGCTTCAGAGTGATACATCCCTACTAGAAGGAAGTGCTGCAGGAGGGACAAGAGACCTCCTTGGATAGATAAGAACTTACTGAGGAAAATTTGAAGGAAAGAGAGGCTTATAAAAGGTGGAAGCAAGGACAAGTGGCCTGGGAAGAGCACAGTGATGTTTTGCAGGAAGCTAGGGACCAGGTTAGGAGAGCTAAGGCCCACTTAGAATTAAACTTAGCTAGAGATGTAAAAAAAAAAACAACAGGAAGGGATTCTATAGGTACATTGCAAATAAAAGACAGGTTAAGGACAATGTGGGCCCTCTTTGGAAGATATCAGGAGGCTTGACTTCCCTGGGTTTGGAGAAGGCTGAGGTTCTTAACTACTTCTTTGTCTCAGTCTTCACTGGAAAATGCTCTGACAATACCACCCAAGTGTTGGAAGGCAGACGCAGGGACTGTGAGAATGAAGAGCCTAGGCCCGTGTAGGAGAGGATCTGGTTCGAGACCGTCTTAGGAAACTGAATGCACACAAATCCATGGGACGCGATGAAATTTAACAGCAGGTCCTGAAGGAGCTGGCAGATGAAGCTGCTAAGCCACTGGCCATCATATTTGAAAAACCTTTGCAGTCAGGTGAAGTTCCCAATGGCTGGAAAAAGAGAAATATAACCCTTATTTTCAAGGCGGGGATAATGGATGAGCTGGGGAAATCCAGACCAGTCAGTCTCACCTCTGTGCCTGGAAAAATCTTGGAGCAGATTCTCCTAGAAAACATGCTGAGGCACATGAAAAACAACAAGGTGCTTGGTGACAGCCAGCA
>JASSUY010033570.1:35799-49075 GCA_032466535.1 Forpus xanthops
CATGTCCTTTTTATGTTGAGGACACCAGAACTGCACACAATATTCCAAGTGAGGTGTCACGAGAGCAGAGTAGAGGGACAGGATAATTTCCCTCGACCTGCAGGTCGTGCTCCTTTTGATGCAGTCCAGGATACAGTTGGCTTTCTGGACTGCAAGAACACGCTGCCAGCTCATGCTCATTTTCTCATCTACTGACACTTCCAAGTCCTTCTCCTCAGGGCTGCTCTGAATCTCTTCTCTGCCCAACCTTTAGCTGTGCCTGGGATTGCTCCCACCCAGTTGTAGGACCTTGCACTTGGCATGGTTAAACTTCATCATGTTGTCATCAGCCCACCTCACAAGCATGTCAAGGTCCCTCTGAATGGCATCCCTTCCCTCCAACATATCAACCGAACTACACAGCTTGGTGTCACCAGCAAACTTGCTGAGGGTGCACTCAATCCCACTGTCCGTGTCACTGACAAAGATGTTGAAAAAGACCGGTCCCATGACCGATCCCTGAGGGACACTACTCATTACTAGTCTCCAGCTGGACACTGAGCCATTGAGGACAACTCTTTGTGTGCAGCCATTCAGCCAGTTCTTTATCCACCGAGTTTTCCACTTATCAAATTGATGAATCTCCAACTTGGAGACAAGGATGTCAGGTGAGACAGTGTCAAATGCTTTGCACAAGTCCATGTAGATGACATCAACTGCTCTACCTCTGTCCATCAGTTCTGTAGCCCCATCATAGAAGGCTATCAAATTAGTCAGGTAGGATTTCCTCTTAGTAAAGCCATGCTGGCTGTCACCAAGCACTTTTTTTCCCTAATAATTGTAGTATATGCAGAATATAATGTAGATACATATGTACCAAATTGCTTAGCTGTGTACTATGCATATAGATTGGTAGTATTTACAAACTATGATGCAGGAAATTTGTTTACTCCAGACTAAACAGAAATAACGAATCTCAACTTACTCCCATATACGTACAAACACGGCCAGATGTAGTGCAACCTGCAAGAGTACAGAAAGTAATGGCTTTTTGCCTTGATATATTTTATGTGCTATGAGGATTGAGTTATAAAACTGTATTAATGATCCCTACTTCATGAAAGCAGAAAGAGGAAGCTCAGTGTGCATCATATTCACCAAAAAGTACACAGAACATAGAAACGTGCATTCAAAATGTGAATACGTGGTGGGAACATAACATCTGAAAATAATTATAACACTAGCAAGTGGGGAAATACATAATTCCTGCCTCAGCATGTCTATTGGGTACTTTTTTGTTAGTTTTTGAAGATCCACACACATCTGTGTGCAACATTCTATGCAGAATCTACTACTGAAATATTCATGAAAAATTTTGTCCAGAAATGTTTTTACATCTGCCTAATAAATATCTGAACTTCATTCCAAGTATGCCTACCTTAAATTATGCTAGAAACATTTAATTAGGTTTTTAATGATAGTATATATCTCTAAAATGCTTTTTACATGTCTTTGGAAAAAGTCCTTCTACTCTGAAAGGCCAAATAATAGGAAATCCCACATATGTAATGACTTCCTGCATTTAAGCACTGACTTCCCATTTTATCATACTGCCCTTTACTTTCTCCATGTTCATTTGACCTTCAGCATCTGATACCCCAGTTCTGCATCATATCATTGTTTTGATTCTTGCTGCTTCCTGCATGTACTCTCCCTGTTCTGGGTACATTCTTCAAGACAGGGAAAGATAAATAGCTAGCAGGATCAGAAAAAGGTGAGTGATCAAAGACCTTCCTTTTTAGTGAAAGATCTCCTCTTTTTTAACCTTTATGTATTTTGACTAAGATGTTCTAAGCTACCATGTGGCCACACAATATTTGCAATGAGAGTTAGGGTTTGTTAGGTACTAGACACGATCTCAGTTTCAGATAATCTGAAAAAAGTGCAGTACCAGTTCTTTTGGTATTGAAAACCAGGCCATAGCAAATGATGAAAGGAAGGGCAGTAATTTATGTGAGGGGGACAGAAAGAAAAAGGCACAAGGAGAAACAAGAGCCTAAATTGCAGTTTCCATCTGGAAACTTATATCAGAAATACTGCTACACAAACACCAATGTTGACACTTGTTAGACACAGAGCACTTAAAAAGAAAGTTATTTGTTTTTTCCTCTCTTTCTTATCTGAAATAATATCAGCTTTTATTAAAACAGTCAATCATTGTTTATATTTTAGAAGTGGTAATTTTGAAGTATATGTTTTAACATCTATTTATCTCTACTTTTGAAACATACCTCCAAATATTTTTAATTTAAGTTAATCTTCCTAAATCACAGTTTCACAGTTTTATCTATAAAAAAAGAGTCTTGCTACCACAACCATGCTATCATACAGGGCTGCATACTTAAGGATACTAGGAAGTCAATATGCAATTATCATGGTATGAATTCAGAGTGTGATAACAATAATGCCTTATTTAGATCTTATTATTTCAAAGGAAAGGTGCCTTTTTGCAGATTAGGTTAATCCACTTCTAGGATCCACACAGAAATGTAAAGAAGAATAGTCTTGATTGAATAGGTCTTCTAAATTATCCATCCTGTACTTTCACTAACATTTGTAAGCCCTCTAAAGACATATCTATGCTTCTGTATTAACAGGAGTAGTATTCATCACCAATGTAGCCTGACAACATCACAATATTACATTAAATACATTCAGTAATGAATTAATCATGAAAAAAGTATGGTTTTGAATGGTGTTTGTAGCCACACAGGGATATAAATTCCTTTAAAATCTGTGTCTTAAAACATTTACCGATTCCTCCAAAGTAGTCACAATGCCCTTAGCAGGGGGGTTGGAACTAGATGACCTTAAGGTCCTTTGCAACGCTAACTATTCTATGATTCTATGATTCCATGATTCTATGCTGTAAAAAATTGCTACTGAATTGGCCTTCAGCACTAATAAAGATAAATAAAGCCTTCGTGGAATAGTATCACATGAAAAGGTGCCTTCATTTCATAAATATATATATAGATTCTTCCCCCTCAGTGCAATAGTCCTTGAGAGTGATACTGTTGCTGCGTTATTAGCAGGTGTTTTGCATGAAAAGTGAGCATAATAGGCATTAAAATAATTGGATCACAAACATTCTCATATTATGAAGAATACTCTCCAGGGAAACTTATGTACACATCCACACCTACTGATGAGTTCTTAACGTTCTATTGCATGCAGAACATTCAAGTCAAATACAGTATAATGCTCCATGTGATGAACTTCTTAATGCCTTCCATACTCTGACTCCTCTTTGATTTTATCTGGAGCTGGAAATTTTCAGCCTTAATCTGAACTGCAATCCACGTATCTCTCCCTCTACAAACATAGCATTATCCCACTCCAGTTGTGCATATACAATTTCAGTTGCTGCTAAATTTGCAGGAAGGCACTGATCTTAACTTGAGATGTTACAAATACACTTGACAAAATCCAGAAAGATCTATTCATATTTAAGCTTTTCCTCCAAAGTAGACTTTTAAGAGATTTCTTTCTGCACGTATATTCCGCTGTGAGATCATACTCTAGTCTTTCTACTCATTCAAAACACTACAGAGCCCTTATCTCCTCTTGTTTTATTTGATTTCATAGAAGTTGTAAGAACTCAATTTTTGACTCTCTTCTTAATGTGCCTGAAATTGGCTAGTGAATAAAACATCAGTAAGTGACCCTAAATAGACAAATACATCAAATGATTTAGATACATAGGAAAAGAGAATGAAAGCAAAGCAAAGGTAAAGAAGGCATACAACGTATGGATGTACTTAATAGAGAAACACAATCTACCTTTCTATCTACAGGATTTTACTTTCTCTTTTGGAGCAAAGAGCAAGCAGGTTTTAGGAGACTAATGACAGATAACTAGAAAGAAATGGATTTCATCTTAAATGACAAGCAGATAACCTTGTCAGAAGAATAAATGTATTTCTACTGCCAATACTTATATTAAAATGAAAATGTTTCTAGGTCACAAAAAAAAAAAAAAAAAACATTGTTGCTACTAGCAGCAACAAATGGATTAAAATCTAAGAACTCCAAGAAAAAGGAAACTGCATTAAAGAAAAAGCTATTAGAAAAACAAATTCTGAAGGCAAGAGACAAACAAAATGAGGATAAGGAAGGAAGTGGCTTGAAAAGTACCAAATTGTATTTTACCGAATTTAATGACAGAGGACAAATCAACAGTGATGTAAAAGTCATGGTGATGTAGATCACAGAAAGAAAGTGAACAATATTAGAATCATAAAATCATACAATAGTTAGGGTTGGAAAGGACCTTAAGATTTTATAGTTCCAAACCCCCTTGTCAGGGGCAGGGACAACTCACACTAAACCATACCACCCAAGGCTATGTCCAACCTTGTCTTGAACACCGCCAGCAATGGAGCATTCACAACTTCCTGGGCAACCCATTACAGTGCCTCACCACCCTTACAGTCAAGAATTTCTTCCTCAGATCCAATCTAAACTTCCCCTCTTTAAGTTTGAACCCGTTAACTCTTGTTCTATCACTACAGTCCCTCATGAAAAATCCCTCCCCGGCATCCCTACAGCCCCCTTTCAGACTGGAAGGCTGCTACAAGGTCTCCAAGCAGCCTTCTCTTCTCCAGGCTAATCACCTCCAACTTTCTGAGCCTATCTTCGTTTGGGAGGTGCTCCAGCCCCCTGATCATCCTTGTGGCCCTCCACTGGACTTGTTCTAACAGTTCCATGTCCTTCATATGTTGAGGACACCAGAACTGCACAAAATACTCCAAGTGAGGTCTCTCGAGAGCAGAATAGAGGGAGAGGATCACCTCCCTCTACCTGCAGCCCAGGATACAGTTGGCTTTCTGGGCAGCAACACCACACTGCCAGCTCATGTTCCTTTTCTCATTTACTGACACCTCCAAGTCCTGCTCTTCAGGGCTGCTCTGAATCTCATCTCTGTCCAACCTTTAGCTGTGCCTGGGATTGCTCCCACCCCGGTGTAGGACCTTGCACTTGGCATGGTTAAACTTCCTCATGTTGTCATCAGCCCACCTCACAAGTTTGTCAGGGTCTCTCTGAATGGCATTCCTTTCCTCCAGCATATCAACCGAATCACAGAGCTTGGTGTCATCAGCAAACTTGCTGAGGGTGCACTCAATCCCACTGTCCATGTCAATGACAAAGATGTTGAACAAGACCGGTCCCATGACTGATCCCTGAAGGACAGCACTCATTACTGGTCTCCAGCTGGACGCTGAGCCATTGAGCCATTGCACTCTTTGCGTGCAACCATCCAGCCAGCTTTTTATCCACCGAGTTTTCCACTTATCAAATTGATATCTCTCCAATTTTGAGACAAGGATGTCGTGCTGGTCAGTGTCTAACACTTTGGTACAAGTCCATGTAGATGACATCAACTGCTCTAACCCTGTCCATTGGTTCTGTAGCCCTACCATAGAAGGCCACCGATTTGTTCAGTCAGGATTTCCTCTTAGTGAAGCCATGCTGGCTGTCACCAAACACCTTGTTGTTTTTTCATGTGCCTTAGCATACCTTCCACATTGTAGAGGTGAAACTTGCCTGAGAGCAAACTTATCTCAAGGATAATAAACATAACATGTTCCTAAGAGTACAGTGACTCTTCTTCTCCAGTTAGTTTCACAACGCACTTTTCACCTGTGAATCCTAGCCATTATTCTTAATTGCATATAACACAGAATTTTAGACATAAACTAAATTTTTCAAAATCCATAGCTACTCAAGCTTAAAACAGAAATATGCTTGGCTTACTGAGTCATTAAAGAAAGCTTGTGAAAAATTAAGCAATTTTTTATTTATATAACTGCAATATAATACACTATGCATTAAACCAAATCCCTGTCCAGAAAAACTTATGATATATATAACAAATACAATAACTGGTGAAACATACCAATTTTTCATGCTTAGGTATTTCAGAAAAACAGTCAAAACTAATTTTATAAACTTTACAAAACAACCCACCTCTGGGATTAGCAACAAGCCTGAGAAATTTCAACTGAAAGAATGATTGTTTCAGAAAGTTAGTGGTAGCTGAAAATAGAAAACAATAATGGAAGTGCCTTGTCGACCATAACTATTTTAATGGTAGTACAATGCAATAATGAGAAAACATCTAATTGTTTCCTTGTTGGCTTCTTAAAAGGACTCTAAAATGATTGATGAAAGACAGGATTCCAGCGTCTTGCTACGCATAAGCCAATGTAGATATATTTTATATACGGCTCTTTGAAAATCACATCACAAAATATACCTAAGAATTTTTTCAAGTAATCAGCTTTAATATTCCTAATAAATATTTCCAATCACATTTTAGGCAGCCCAAGCATTCCAATCAACATGTTGAAATAAACTCAATTTTTAACTTGTTTTGTATGAATGTTGTGGTTTAAGCCCAGCTGGAAATTAAGTACAATGCAGCCACTTACTTCCCCACAACACCCCAGTGGGATGCAAAGGAGAATCATGGGGGAAAAAGTAAAAATCATGGGTTGAGGTAAGAACAGCTTAAAAATTGATATAAAATAAAATTTAATAATAGGAAAGAGAGAGAGGAATAAAAATAAACAAACAAAAATCCTACCCAAGTGATGTACAATAGAACTGCTCACCACCTGCTGACCAAAGTCTAGCCTTTCCCAAGCAGTAATTAGTTCCTTACAGGCAACTGCCCCCAGTTTGTATACTGCACATAACATTCAATGGTATGGAATGTCTGTTTGGCTGGTTTGGGTCAGCTGTTCTGGCTGTGCTCCCTCCTGGCTCCTTGGGCCCCTCCTCACTAGCAGAGAACGGAAAACTGAAAAGCCGTTGATGAGGGTGTTACTGAGCAACATCAGTGTGTTAACAACACTGTTCTCACACTAAATCCAAAACACAGCATCTAGTAGGAAGAAAATTAACTCTATCCCAGCTGAAATCAGGGCAATGACTTAGTGATTTAATCAGATAAACACTAATGATGAAAGCTGAAGACATGAAATTGTATCACCCAACATCCCAACAGACAAGCTTTTCAATGCTTCTGAGACCTGCTCTCCCTAAATTCTTTTTAAAATGACTAGTTTCTCCATGTTTTTACAGTTCCAAGAATTTGCATAAAAAAGATGACCAGCTAGTGAGGTAGCCAACCAGATGGCACCGTTAGCACAAGATCATTTGTAAGCAGAATGGCAAGGTGGAATTTGTTTTCTGAATTTGCCAAGGTTTATTCTCCAGTGTTAAGGTTCCACTGCTTGCTTTGGTTTTGCATAAAATGCACACGTTCTCTTTATTCAATCTGTGTACATTCTGTTCTATAAAACTGAAAGAAACCTTTCTGCTCTGTTCATTATTCTTCTCCACTTTTGCAATCAGCTTACACTAAGATGTACAGATAGAGAATATCCATACTAGATAGGTTTTAAATGTTCCCTTTGTTTTATTTGTACTTGATAAAGATTTTTTTTTTTTTTAAGTTTTGCAGACTTCCGAAGGAATAGGCACTATTTTGAGATTGCCCCAATTTAAAGCCTATCACCTGCTGCACGCGGGTTTAGATGCCAGGGTTGGGCTGTGAAGTAATGCTGCAGCTGAAGGATGGGTTGCCTTTGAAAAGCAAATCCACAAATCAGCTATCCAAGAATCACGTGGGAATTGTGGCACCATCATTCTCTGTGTTGGTTCAAGTTCTGAACTTGAACAACCTCACTCTTCAGTAATACAAATCTTGAAACTTGCAAAGTAAATGACATTCCAGGAAAAATTCTTGTGCAGGAACCTATTTCCTGATAGGGACAAAGGCATGGATTGCTTTGACATTTTGCAAATATGTCTTCACCAGGATGGAAAGCCCTTTGAAAATACTTTATTTTGTATAGCAACTAGGTTTAAAGTAGTTGCTCTGTACTTACAGAAATATCTACAGACAATAAAAGGACCACATTCTGGAGATACTGAAAACCTATGATAGTTATAGATTTACAGAGAAGTGCAAAAATTAAAAAAATTGCAAGACCAAACCCTGACTAGCTGCTATAATATTACAGGTCTCCTAAAAAAGAACAGAAATTCCCCATCTAGTTGGAACTAGATGATCTTAAGGTCCTTTCCAACTCTAACAATTCTATGATTCTATGATTCTAAAACATATCTACATTAATATGGTGCTTAGATTTCACTTTCAGTTTTAAATAATGTTTCTGAACCAAAGAAAGTCCTGAAACATTTTAGTGAGAATCATTACCAGAGTGGAAGGACTCAGTTTTACACAAGAACCTAACATTTTCTTTTGGGCAAAGGCATTTTAGTGGATATATTCACTGTTTAGCCAAAACTAAATATAAATTCTTCACCAAAGAAATGTATTCCCCCTTAGAAAAAACTATGATGTCCCCACTGTGGCATTTTAAATTCTATATCCAGTTCAGTTTTTTAAACCTTACACTATTCGAAATCACTCTGAGATCCTTCATACTGTGAGCTCTTGAGACAGAGACTACCATTTGTAAAGAATCTAACAAAATGTTTATCTGTTGCCTTTAGGGCCTCATAGAATAATAGTAACAACACAACAAAAGTAATAGCAACATTGACAACCAATTTGAAAGGTAAGATAGGATATATAAAATTATCATAAAGTAGTTTTGACTCAGCTGTAAGTAACATTGTTTTCAAGAGTATTATTGTGCAATAGCTGATACATACATTTTTACACCTATATCCTGTATCTCTACTGCAGTGGGCAGTCACAGCCATTTGCTCTCATCATCTCCCTAGCTGAAATAAAATTTGATAGAAACATTTCTTTGGGGAAGAAAATAGTTACAACATTGTATGTACGATTGCATAAAATTCATGGAAATTTTGGTCTGCTAAGAGTTGCTTAAAGAATGGATGGTCATTTTATGTAAATCTAACCTTTTTACAGAGTTCAATCAGCAAATTTCATATGTGTTCCTACAGGTGTGCAGAACTGAATATGTGTGCACAAGGTCATAGAAAGGACAGGTTCTTAATACTGCCATAGTAATAGCTGCTCATAGTGGTAAATTACATCTGCCTAGCAATGACAGTGAATTCAGCACATTAATGTGATGAAGTTTGTTTCCACCTTATCGAACATCTTCATTAATACTCTTTTTCACTGTATGCATCTGAAGAAAGAACGCAATTAGAAAGCTTCAGTTTTCATGTTAGAACAGGGAGTATTTGATCAATGGTTTTGCTCATTGAAAAATGCAGATTTATCCTAGCCCAAAATATTTGAAAAATTTATTATAAAGTCAGTTAATAGTTTCAACTAAAAAATAGTAATTAGTGAAAAATTTACTTTTTTTTTTTTCTAAACAGTATTTAATGGGAAGATAAAATTTTTACTAAAACATGCAAATTAAAAAAGATATTACGTTCAAGCCATTTTCTCTGCTTTTCATTTCAAAGATAAATCTGGCAAATTTTTATTTTTTTTTTTTTTAAATATTCCATTCAACCAACAAAGTGAAAAAAAAAAAACAACCTATTATTTGCACAGTTCTATTTACTAATATTCTATGTGGAACAGTAGATTAGATGAGTAATCTTATTTGTTCCTGTATGCCGCCTCCACTTGCTTATATATCTGCTGAGAAATAGAAAACTTGATCTTCCAAAGTCTCAGGTTTCAGCCTGACTGTCTTGCAGTAGCAGTATGGACTTAGTAGAGAATGTGGCTGCACTAAAATTAATATGTACTCTTCTCACATGATAGAGGGTCTCCATAGCAATGGAGATAAGCATTTGGAAAGACACATCACCATTTCTGAGAAAAAACGTACAGTTTGACTTGTATAACTCTTTTATGTTGAAAGTTAGTTTTCTACACAAATATTTCTCATAATGAAATACTGTGTAGGTGTACGAAATTTAAAGATTTTTGAGGAGATGAAGATTTTTTTTTTGCACACTTTCTACATGACTTCCCATGGACATGAACACTGTATGACAAGTTAAAAAAAAAAAAAGAGAGAGATAAAAGAAATCCAGTTGTAGCCCAGGGGTACAGACAAAGTTTTGAGGTAAATGTCTGGGATGTAATATAGTGCATCTGTGCACTGAAATGTCAAACAGGCAGAATAATTATACTGTAGTGGAAATGTGAAGATAATATAGAATTGTCAGAATCAATAAATAAACTTGGTGAAATAGAAAATATTATTCAAAATCCAGAGAAGACCTGTATGAGGGGCAAACTGGCCTATGACAGATTTTGTAATCCATATTTTATTCTGCTTCTACTCTTGGCTACTGCGGTATTCAGGATGACAGTCATAGATCACAAATTCAGGTCCCTATATGGTTTTTGTGTTGCCACTATATTTTTAAACATGGATAAAAGCATTCAAAAATATGAATAAGCAAATGAAGGAACAAAATACTCTCTGGAGATTTCCTCAACAGTGATGACATAAGAAATGAGGAGTCAGAGACGAGAAAATGTGAAGTGGTTTCACTCATGGAGGCAGGACTTATGAGTTCTAACTACTAAACTACCTGTCATTCTTCCTTTTCCATTTTAAAGTCATTAGTATTAAAAATGAGTCACACAATTATCAGATGAGTCTCTACTCACCTGCATCAAACTTATTCTACTTTCACTGTCTCAGGAATACTTATGGACAGCTGCTACTTTTCAAAAATTGCTCCTTTAGGAAGCCATATCTTTCTTTGCTACCCAAGAGTAATATTAATATTTTCTCCTTCACCCTGGATGCACTTGTTGTTAACTATGAGCGTCCTAGTCAAACAGAGGTTTTTCCACATGACCTTAAAGATCACAGTTTCATGAGCCACAGTTTTTCAATGACACCTTATATTGCTGGAAAAAGTTAAGTTGAAGCACTCCTTTTCAGCTCTGGAATGCCCACAAATAACAGGATTTCAAACTGTGACATGTTTGTACTTAAAGAACTTTGAATTAACATTTCATTTTTTGCATCTCCCTCTGAGTCCTGCCCTGGTGTGTTCATTGTAACTAAGGCATCTGGCCTCCCAAGCAAGAGGAAATGAAAATAAGTCTCTGCAAAAATAAAAATTTACATAATTTATTTTAAAAGCTTTTTGTTTGATTTTTTTTTCTTTCTTTCTTTCTGGATTGGGAGTGCTCTATCTAGAATATATGATGACATGTTGCTATAAAAGGCTTTTACAAATATATGTTTGGGACAAACTACACAAATCTTCATGTCTTCATCATCACAGAGGCTGGATTCCTCCATACGTCTCATTTTCAAAATTCAGTAAGTATTTATTTTTTAAAAAAATTATCTAGTTTGGGACATAAGATATCTGCATTTAAACTCCACTAAAATTAATTCAGGCACATAAGAACCTTGAAAAAAATATTGTCCTCATTTTGTAATAGATATGGGGGAAAATTTTGCACCAAAGACAAACTGGCAGGAATTGTGTGCAGCGTTAATATGAAAGGGAGATGGAGAGGAGCAAATATGGAAAGAGGGAAATTCAAAGAGAACTAGAAAAGAACATATAGAAGAGTAGAACCTAGAAAATTAAGGGTAAGAGAAAAAATACAGAATAGTGGATATGGGAAGGATAAGAGTGGTATTCCTGGCAGAGAAAATATCCTCACTTCTGGAGTTTCAGAAATGAGCAATAAAATAATTTCCCAGTAGCATTCAGAGTCCTACGTAATAACACATTTTCACAACAATACATTTCAGTAAGAATTAATGTTCAACTTCACTTAAAAATATGAAACTGAAGGTTAGGAGCATGGGAAGAATTGAATGCTACTGGACCCAGCTAGCTATTCCTTTATTGCCTTTGGTATTCAGATGACATTTACTCTTACCCTTTTTTAAAATCCTGGGGGAATCACTGAATTATATATGCACATATATATCCAGTACTGAGAGCTGAAAAGTACAGTTTGCCTTCAGGGCCTGCAATTAGGGATTTGCTAAGTCAGCTATATGCTGCCGGGGAATCAAGGAAATCTCCATTAGAATGCCATTATGACCTGCAGGAAAGCTCTGCATTTCTTAGCACCCTTGTTCTACATATACTCTATTATACTCCAGAATATTTATCTATTTTTTGTCGAAACATTTATCCTTAATGAATATTATTGGAAGTTCTAATAAGTTTGATTTGATCATCATAAATGCCCTTCAATCATGAGACCTAAGGTGGCCCAAACTGGGCAGTGATCTGATGGGTCTGGCAGCCTTCCCTATTGGCACGTAAACCCTTTGGCAAAAGTGGGTTGAACACAGTTCACGTAGAACTGCTGAAACAACCATTTGATAACACAGCAATTATTTAAAAATTGTCAGACAAATCAACATTAATGTTCATGCCTGGTTTGCAATCTGACCTTCAAATAGAAATGTTAGATCACAAACAGCTGGTTCTTTTAATCTCCACATCACTGTTGTGTAAACATTTACACAAAAAGAGCAATAGAACAGGAGGAAAAGAACAGAGTTTGATCATTTCTTGAGAAGTTTTACAGTGATGTTCTCGGTAATTGTAATCTGAACTTGGTTTTATTTCACATTAGGGTCTAAGAAACAATAGCAAAGATTAAAATTGCTGTCATAACATATGAAAGGAGTTTTTTATTAACTTGCAAAATAAATTTAAAAAATTCATTATGGAATTTTTTAATCCACTTGGAAATTTTGGCAGCATGAATAGGTAGTGTGAAGTCCAGGCATAGTAACATGAATGCAGAACCACACATGCACATGCATTCTAGGCAAGCATTAAACATGCACAAGTGAAAATTCCCATGTGATCAGCAGATTTAGCTAAGTGAAGCTGGTGAACGTGGTCTGAGACAATGCTTTTCTTTTTCTTGATCTGAAAGAATTTTGTAGAATAAACTACTCAATTTTTGTAGAATAAACTACAGGTTCTAGAAAACCCTCATGTTGGAGGAATCTCCTCTGAGTGAAAGTATCCTGACATACCAAACATGGAATCCAATCTATATAAACACTTTCATACTACACCATTATTTTAATTGGTCAATGAAAGAATGAACATGAGCCAGCAGTGGGTGCTTGCAGCCGAGAAAGCCAACCATATCCTGGACTGCATCAAAAGGAGCATGACCAGCAGGTCGAGAGAGATTATCCTGTCCCTCTACTCTACTCTCCTGAGACCTCACTTGGAGTACTGTGTGCAGTTCTGTTGTCCTCAACATAAAAAGGACATGGAACTGTTGGAACAAGTGCAGAGGAGGGCC
>JASSUY010033571.1:541-28079 GCA_032466535.1 Forpus xanthops
CCCCCCCCCCGCCCCCCCCCCCCCCCCCCCCCCACACAGGCAATTCTGTATCTTTTTTTGTTACAGGAGGATTACCTATAAACTTGATTTCCTCTTTTCCACATTAAATGAAATTGCTTCAGTCTCTTCATGCTTAGCTATCATGTTTTAAGCTCAGCTATCTTTACACAGATAGTGGTGCTGTACAATAACTTCAAAACAAGTTGGGGGACTTGAACTACTAAATAGTGATTCCCAGAAGCATGTGAATTTCAGGGTTGTGCGGAAAGGAAGGACAGGCAACAATTCTTATTTATGGACACAAAGCTAGAGTACCATTTAGAACAAATGGAAAATACATATTTAAGATGGTACTTTGCTATTGACAATACTCTCACAGCCCTTCCTCCATCAATATTTTTTTTATGATTGCATAGTTTCTTTTAAAGGAAACAATAAAAATTATTACCAAATTAAACATCATTTAATATCTATTACCCCATAAGAAAAATCATTATAAATACCATCTTTGCAAAACAGATACTTGCTTGGAAAAGTTCTTTAAATGAAGGATGTACCATGGGGTTTGGAACAAAAGGCAAAGCATAGAAGGGCAGAAACTCTGTTGTCTGGCTCAGTGCAGCTCCTTTTGTTTCCAAGTATCCCTTAAACTGAGAAATCCTTTCTTCAAGTTCAGCTTTGTCCTAGGAAATAAAGTAGCATATTTAGAAAACTACCACTTTGAACACATAGCATTGCTGGCAAATACAAACAGACACCTAAACACATTAAATTTGAAATGCCAGAATATCTGTTCTCTAAAAAGCAAGATTTGACTAGGGAGCATTACATCTTGCTTTCACCACTCAATAAAGAAAATTTAAACCAACATTGTCTCTACCCCCCAGGTCCAACAAAAGTGAGGGACAGTTGCTTTTTGAATGTAAATTATTTCTCCCCCTTCAGGCTAGATTCTAAAGCAGAGCACACTTCCATACTCAGGGCAGAGAGGAAACACCTACTTTAGACATGCTTCATTTCAATTACAAGTGGAGAACCACAAAATCCACTCATATAGCACCAGGAAGGGGAGCTAGCACACAGAACAAAAGCTCCTTAGAGGCTGGAAAACAAACTGAAGGCATCCAAATACTCCTGTAGCAGCTGACAGGTGGTGTAAGGCAGGAGCGATTAAGCCCTGGTTGACTCCAGGCTACTTAAGTTTCTCTTCATCATAAATGCCCTGTGTAAAAGAGATTTTATTTTATGACAGCTTGGAATAAGTTTTCAATATGATAACTTGAGCTAGTCAAGATTCAGCTTTCTCGTTTTATCAGAAATGTATTTCAACAGACAGCTTCAGTCCAAACTGGAAGCAAAGTAAGTGCTTTAAGTATCAACATGCTGGTGCTTTCCAACTTAAAATACTTCAGGAGCTCCAGGAGAAGGACACCTCCATCTTCCATCTCTACACTTCACAGTGCAAGGGGTTTGGTTCAACTAAAATGCAGGCTGTGGCCCAAAGACTAGGAATTCTTCTTAGTAAATATCCCATCTTCACCCACATTGAAGACAAACAAATGAAGTAAACCAAACAAAAGCCATTTCAAGTTTGAATTGTGAACTATACTTACAGGCTTTCCAACATTGTGTTTCAAGAGGTAGGTGGCAAAGTGTATGTGAAGATAAAACTCCAGCTTCTGAGCAGCCGGTTCATCGTCCAGGACTGAAGATGAAATATGCTCCTCCCAGAGCTGGAAGAAAACTTTCTGTTCACCATTTTCAAATGCTGTAAGCAGATCTTTCTGCAAAGGCAAAAAGCATTCAGTGATAAAAAACAAACACAGAAGCACTACATTTGTTCCAAGAGTGAATGAAGAAAATCAAGTGCCATCTGAAACCTTAGAGGAAAAATAAATGCCTACAATGTGCAGAAATCAGTCTTTCCAAAGTATGGCAAGCTAAAAACCTAAAATAGTCAGAATCAGAACTGCTGTCTCGGGTTCAAAAGGACTGGAGTCACAAAATTATTAGTAACCTGTAACTGCTTTTAGTATTACTGAAAATAATGTAAACTATGCCTTACCTGAACAGCCAAAGCTTTTGAATCTCTTGAGGAAGCACTTGCTGGTTTAGGTAGCGTCTTCCCTTTTATTTGACATTCATTCATAAATACTTTCACTGTTTCTTCAAATTCAGCAAAATCCAAATACTACAATACAAAAACATATAGGAACAGTATGTTTTTATATTATTAATGCTCCAGTGAGTGACCCATGAATTGTCCTTTAAAGTTTCTCTGTAGCAGGGCCAATAAATGGCAAAGACTGCACAGCAACAAACCAAGACTTTATGGTAGGGTAATACTATCTCAGAAATTTCCTCCTACATCCTGGAGAACAATACTGACAACCAAGCACATCCCCTCTGAAAAAATTATGCTCCTCCATTTAGACGGTAATTTCATTCAACCACACAAGAAAGAGAACTGAAATTCATTAATGCTGTATCTTGGTTGAAGAAACAAGTGAGTAATCTCCTTGCAAACAGCTTTCTCACAGGGCAGAATTCTCAAGTATGACTCTTACCTTCACAGCAGTAGACAGCTTGAATTCTAAGCTAGGTCACTCATTTGAAACTATGCAAGTCAAATTAATAACTATCTAATGAAGCACAGTTCTTCTGAAAAAGAGATAAATAGCCCTACCTCTTCCTCCTACAATGCAGTTATTATATTACACAGAACTTTTCCCTTCTTCCCTCATGTCAGAAGTCTTAGTTATTGGCTGCTGAGGCAAGATGTCACACTTCATTTTGATCTATTAAAATCTATAGCAAATCTATTCATTTTGATTTGCTACAGAGAACAAGAATCGTTTACTTTCTCTGCTGTTAACATAAACAGCAATACAGTAATGATTAAGTACTTAAGACTCTTTTTAGATTTGTTTTCTGAGATTCACAAAAAAAGATTTAGGTTGCGTCTGACTTTGCCATTTGGTAGACTCTCTGTCCAGGCTTTCAACAGACAGCCTAGTGAAACTGGGCACTGAATGCCATCCCTGATTGCCCCTCTGTAGCACTGGCATCTGTGGAACACTGCAGTAGATGGATCACACAAAGCAGAGGGTCTAGGTTTTGCTTTTGTTCATTTAGGGCCCTAAACTAGTCTAACAACAGTGTCAACTGAAGGAATGGAGCAGTAACAAGCAGCAGAGATCACAGTTTGTCTTCTTGCTCGAAATCTAAATGTCCCATTTTAGCCAATTTATCCAGAAGCCTGAGGTACTTGCTTTTGAAAACTGGCCTCTCTCTTTCTCACAGGACCATTCCACACTTCGGAATATATTCTGATTGCCGCTACCCATATGGCATATAAGAGGAGTGACTCTCTAGAAAATCCTGATTAGGTATTAAACCACAGAGATAGTAGCCTCAGGACTTCAGCCTGGGCTTTGTCAGTGGTAGGGGTTTTATAAGCCGCTGTGATTTTTATACACATACGAAGCAAGGTGGTAGCTAAACAACGTTTTAAAGATCTCACTATTATCACAAGTTGGACCTCAGCCCCAAAACTGCCTGTGGATCTAATCAATTTGACTGTTCCTTTAATGAAAGCCTAATTTGCAATGAACAACAGACAATTCTAGACTGATTTTATGTTTGACTACTGGCATTTAATGGACATTAAGCCCTCTGAATCTACAGAGCATGACAGGAGCTAATATGATTTCAGGGTGTAGCAAACACTTGCCCAGGTAAATAACTCCGGAATTTAGACCACAGTTACAATGCCTGGCTCTGAACACAAGCATTATGACATTTTGCCTTGCTCGTGTCAACCAAAAAGGAAAAAAGAGAGAAAACCAACCTCTCTCACTAGTCCAAGTAACTCGGGTTCACAAACTTGACCGTTACTCATCACTAAGTGTTAGCTGCTGTTGCTCATTGTTGATAAACCTAGAAATCGTAAAGAAGAGAGGAATTACCAGACAGCACAGCGGTTCAGACAACCCCAGCCACGCACAGCCCATCAGCCACTTCATTCCAAACAAGCCGCTTGAGGGGGGACACCCACCCCCCGTAAGGCACCTCCGCGGAAGTCCGAGGCCGGTCCTCACCGACCAGAATCATTGTTCTCGCCAGACCGCGGGCCGTCACATCGGCTTCTCACCCAGCACACCGCCACTACGGCCCGGCACCCCCACCCTGACCGGAGGACTCCGGCCGCACCCGCAAGGACCTCGAGCACGCGGCCCTACCAACTCCTGAGTGAACAGAACAACGCCGCGCCGCGGCCTACCCGCAACTCCGCGGCCTACCCGCAACTCCGCGGCCTACCCGCAACTCCGCGGCCTACCCGCAACTCCGCGCCGCCGCCGCCTGTCGCCTTGGCAACTGCGGCCTCTCACCAGGCTACGCCCCCTCCTGCTGCGCATGATCCCTCTCAGCCAATCCCGTGCTGGGAAGTATGCATCACGTGACTGGGGCTTCACCCCGCCGGCAGCCTGTACCCTGTCGCCTGTTGGCGGTTCTGCTCGCTTGTCGCCCTGAGGCGGCTTTGGGGTCCGGTTCGTTTAATTGCCTACTGTCTGCACTTAAGTTTCTGTACTCCCTTGCCGTCCTCGGCAGCCAGAAGCCTTCTAAAAGCGAAGCTTGTGGTGTGGTTACCTGTAGGCCATAGCTTTCCGCTGCTCAGTTACATGCTTTTGTAATCAACCAGCACTATTTGCCCCTGAGCGCTGCGTGCCCTGAGAGCACGGAATCATAGAATAGGGTTGGAAAAGACCTTAAGATCATCCAGTTCTAACCCCCCTGCCATGATCAGGGGTACTTTGCATTAAACCATGTCACCCAAGACTCCATTCAACCTGGCCTTGAACACCACCAGGGATGGAGTATTCACAGCTTCCTCGGGCAACAAATGCTGAAAGTAATTCTGTCTGTGGTTAGTACAGCCTGTGGCCATGGTCATCTGCTTTACCTCATCGCCTGGAAGGTTCCTTTGGAAACAACATCACAAGAAAGGCTGAGCACTGCGCGTGAATCACAGCCCCAGCGCAGCCAGGGGAAGGCACTCAGAGACCTGCCCCATGGGTTGTGCATGTATTGCACCAGCAGGCACACACCCGACGTGTCACTGCCTCATGGAATAGTGATCAAAACAAACACGGGGATTGGCCAAGCCACCTTTCAAGGCTTTGTCCCATTTTCAATTAACACTGGTGTTAATGAACCTCTCACCATTAACAGCAAATTTCTCGCAAGCATTTGCAAGACGCAGCAAAATGACGTTGTAGCACCAGTGATGTCCTGTGGGGTTTTAGTCTTACCCCAAAACCACAGTCTTGTTTTCCATCATTAACACCTTAAGAAGGCCCATGTCCTCTGTGCATCTTACAACCAGACACAGCACAGCACCATCCTTTATTGAAAAGGCTCCTAAGTGGGTAACCGAAACAGAATGCAGAGATTTGCATGTGACACACACACACTCGGATTTTGACCCTCAGTAATCTCACAAAATCCAAAAGCTAATGTGCCCAGGCAGCTCAGGGACACTGCTCTCCAAAGAGACCATTTCCCAGTCAAACTTTAACTTTCCAACACCAGTGTGGGCGAATACAGCTCAGGCTCCATCCTCCCTTGGCTGTGATCTAAGGCTGTTCTCCTTATCTAATTAAACAACCAATCAATCAACCTCCCCCCCACAAAAACCCCAAACCCACAAACCCCTCCCCCTGCCCCCCTCCCTCCCCCAAAGGACCAACATCAAACATTTAAAGAGCAGGCAAACAAAAATTACAAATACCACCCTTGAACGTTCTTGCAAGGTCTAAAATTACCAGGTTGACTGGTGAAATGTTTGGAAAGGGTGAGGTGATGGGAAGCAGAGTTGAGATGGATGGTGAACAGGAACTAGCACTCTGTCCACAACCCGTGGGAATTATTTCACCTCTGGTTTGGTATTTGTGAATAAAATACTGAGGCGAACTGCTGCTCTTTGAGAAAGGGAGGTGTTGAGTATCTTACAAAGGTGTACTGGGTTCAGCAGTAGCAGTCATTTTTTCTCCTTGGTAGCTGGTGCAGAGCTGTGGTTTTGACTTTTGGCCTGGGAACAGCGCTGATAACACCAATGTTTTCAGTTACTGCTTAGTAATGTTTGGTCTGACCAACGACTTTCTGAGCCTTATGCTCTGCCAATTAGGAGGGGAAGCCGGGAGGAAGCAGAGACAGGACACCTGACCCAAACTGACCAAAGAGGTATTGCATACCATAGCACGTCATGCCCAGGATGTAGAAACGAGGGGCGGGAACCCAGAAGGGTTGGGTTCACTGCAGGGTCAGGCTTGGTATCAGGTGGTGAGTGGTTGTATTCTCTTCCCTTGTTATTTCCCTTATCGTTATTATTATTGATGGTAGCAGTAGTGATTTGTGTTATACCTTAGTTATTGAACTGTTCTTATTTCAACCTGTGGGAATTGCATTCTTTCGGTTCTTCTTCCCATCCCTCCAGGAGCAGGGGGAAGAAAGAGGGGGAAGTGAGTGAGTTATGGCTTTAACCATGACAGAAGGGCAGAGGCAGCTTTGACAAATCTATGCTCTCTCCCGTGCTTTGCTTCTTCAAGTTATGCTTGTCCCAGTAAGGGGCAGAGCAATTGTTTGAGCCACAGTTGGGCCAAACTGCCCAATTTTTGCTTACTTGTGTTTCATGTAATGGGTGAAAAGGTGCCAGAAACACGTCACTTCATCCATCACCTCTGCCTTTGCCAGAGACCCTTGGAAACTTCTCATTCCTTAGCTCAGTGTGCCTGGGAGATGTTCTCAGTTAAAGAAATCCTGGTAGGGGAGGAGCTTCCTCTGCAAATCAGGAGAAACCTCACCTGTTTTCTTCAGGCTTCCTCCTTCCTCCCCACTCCCAGCAGGCACATCACAACATGCAAGGGCAAAGAGACAGAAGAGCAGATTCCTGAAACCCCAGTGAATACCACACTCCTCTGCAGGTCCCGGACTGGACTGTACCCTTTTGCTGGATTAAAAAGACAGAAGGCCATTCTCTGTGCCTAAGTGGAAAGTCTGACAGGAAACATCATCTCGCAGAAGCTTTTCCAAGTGGCTGCATTAAAACTAAAAGCAAGCAGGCAAGAGAGGAACACTTTGTGAAGCTTTAACATCCTGTCATTTTTGCAGTAAAACTTCAGCTTTTAGTTGCAAAAAAATATTTTGATTTGGGTTTTCAGTGAATACTTTGAAGAAACAATAAATAAATGAATAAAGAAATAAGTAATTTTAGTTGTTAGTTGATGACACATTATTGTTGATTGGGTCGGAGCATAGACTGCCTCCTACTGGGACTAGCTGGGAGACAGAGGGGTTTGCTTGGACTAATGTCCTGCACTCAGACAGAGCACTTGCCCAGTAGTTCAGACACTGCTCCCATACTGAATTACAAAACAGTGCTTCCCCAGGGACCTCTGCAATGAAAAGCAGTGCAATGGAACTGCAAAACCATTCTGCTGTCTCCAGCTTCAGGCTATCATAAAGCCACTCTTGTCTCCCATGGATGGGGCTTGTTTAGCTGCTGCCAAGCCTGAAGTTTCACCTCTCCCCACCTCTCCCCAGAAGGATGCTGTCAGTCTGTGCCAGGCTATTTATACACAGCCCTTTCTTCAGCAATTTCCTGTAATCCAAGTCCCTGACCAGGGAGAGGCACAACGGAGACTTTGATTTTGTGCCATGGGGTGCATGAAGTAGGCAACAGTGAACTCAGCTCTCCTTAAGATCCAGAAGCCTCTTGACTTGCTCACTGCAAAGCAGGGAAGAAGGAGGGACTGGTTGATGAGTCCCCAAAATGCTCATTTCTGCTCCATTGCAAAATGGTGAAGGAGGCTCACAACAAATCAGCCCATGACACCTTTTCAGCTGTGGCAGTGATCATTCTTCAGAGATCTTTACAGGGACAGAGCTGACAACCAGGAGAGACTGATCAACTGCCTTTGCAGGGCTGGGGATGCCTCCATGGGGAATGATGGCAGCTCAGTGCCCTGGGCCCTTTGGGGGCTCAGCCTGCTTTCTGGCATGCGCTCATTTGAGGCATGGGTCATTAAGCCCCCAACCAAGGTGAACACCAATGTGGGAGAGGGCTTGGTTTGCAGTAATAGCAGCGATTTCCAGCCAAAAGTGGCAGGGGGCTGAGAGGAGGGAATAGCTACAGATGCTCCATTAAAAAAAAAACAGTATGTCAAAAATAGTCTGGGAGAATGGGTGCACAGAAACAGCAGGACAGAGAGCTTCATCATCAGGAGAAACAGTCCCAGTGCCAGTGAGCCTCGCTGCCTTCATCACATGGGCACAGCTTTGGTGCTGCCACTGGCACAGAGCAATGGCCACCACCCAATCACCTGGAGACAAATCACAAAGCCTCTGGGCCTGCAGGAGAAGCGAGCAGCAGGTTTCATCTGTGAATGAGCCCATGAACTGTGCTGTCCAATGTAGATGTTTCCAGCTAATGATTTTCAGCTGCTTCTTGCTCATCCCCGAACCCCAGATTTCATGCTTAAACTAAAAAAAGACCTCTGTGTGAAGTTAAAATAAACAGAGAATTTGCCCAGCTCTACAGAAGCTATCTCAGCTTCTCCTCTGGGAGGACACTAGGGGGGAAACAAAAAGTTAATGTCTTGGTTCTCACTGACACGGAATGAAGAAAACAATTAAAGGGGAGAGCCAGCCTAAAGCTAAGAACAAAGACACTACACCAATATTTCAGGTCTTCTTCCTTCACCCTTAAGGGAAAAATTTGCTTCGTGCTTCATCTTTTGCAAGTTATCTTTGGAGGAACAATGTCCCCATAATTAATGTTGATAATTAACCTTGCCTGTGCAGTAATTCTTCCCTGGCTCACCAGAGCAGCTATTTATATCCTTTGCAGGGATGCTGCTGCCACCAAATGACTACACTTCCCCTTGACCAGCTTCGCACCAAGGCGGTGTTCAGCACGCCCTAGGGTGTCTCCCCACACTCACCAGGACCTGCCTTATCTGGGCCCTTACAGTGTAGACCCTTCACTGTCCATTTTCTGCATATACTTTGCAAACACCCAGAAAAAAACCCCAGGCATACATGTTGCTTAAACAAACACATACACAGGGTTGTTAGGCAGCAGGGTCCATCAGATCAAATGCATAGGGCTTGGACATCAGGGGTTATGGTCTTTAGAACCTCTGATTAGCTGATTTCCAGTGGACTTGGGCAGAAACGGGATTTGCCTCGAATTACTTCTCTGCAGTGCTGATTCTCCCCTGCTGGAGGAGACACTGATGGCTCACCTGAGCATCCGCACAGTCCTGAGCAAAACCACGGCTTTGGTTGTGCAGGCAGTGCCAGGAACTGGAGTACAGACCGCATAACAGAACTCCAGATCTGAGCCAATGACAGCAGGACCATTTGTGCACACAGAACAGAACTTCAGAGGATGAGTGAAGCCAGACCTGAGCTGGAGACCAGCAGCAGAGGCTGGCACAGCTTCTCCTCCCAAGACACAGAGCAAGGGCCAGCTCAATCGCACCAGTGCTGGAGAATCACATTGAACCAGGTCTGCCAATACCAGTTATCTTCAACTGAGGAAGCAAAGACCCTTGTTCCCATGTGAAGTCACACTGGGGAAAGATCAGCACCCTTGGGGGAAGGCCTGGTCCCATCAGAGGTTGCAAGCAAACACAAGCCTTGCACATTCCTGCAGTGTCTGTGCTCCCCAACTCTCCCTCATCCTGCTACGAGTGCAGGGTTAAGGTGGGCTAAAAAAACAACCTGTCACCAGCACTGAGAGCAGCAGACAAGAGGCACTGGGGCAGGCAGTGGGGGATGTTCCAGCCTCCAGCATACAGGGAGATAAATGGTCAGTGTCATCATCATTATCAGCAGTGCCCAAACTTTGTGTTGAACTGGGTGGAGCAAGACTTTCCCTTGGCCTTGGAAAGAAAGGAGGGATAGGGATGGTGGCACTGTTGCAATGGGGAGAGGTGGGAGGATGAGACCTACTGAGTGTCTGCTGGGGCAAAGGAGCAATGGGGACTGTTGTCCCCCTCCTCAAAGACCCCTTGCCCTGGGAGCTTTACCTCCAACATACTCACCTCTGCTTTGGTCCCCATCACAGTGCCAAGCAAGCGGCTTGTACCCAAGTTAATGAGTGAAAAGGGGAGACTGAAGGCACGTCCAGGGCCTCCTGGAGGGACTCTGGGATCTGTCAGAAGCAGCATGCTTTTGGAGTGATCTATTTCTCCCCAGAGTTAAGGGGAATGAGGCCCATTATTCAGGAGGGACAAAAGCGTCCTTCCAGCCACCTCAGCCTCTCCTGCTCCTCTGACAAGCCCAGCATTAGGTCCAATTAGCCCCTGGCAAACAGCCCAAGGGTGGGTCCCTCTGCAGCATTCCCAGGCAGGCCCAGGAGGGCAGCACTTCTGAAGAAATCAACACTCATGAGTTACGGGGGCTAAATGACATCATTTAAAGCAGAACGACAGCTTTCCAGGCTCCCACCATGCATCCTCCAAACTACAGATCAAACAGCCAGCAGTGACCTCCATCCTCCAAGCATAGCAATGAGCTGGTCTTGCAGTCACTGGCCACATCTGTCCCCAAGGGAAACTGGTCAGATGCCTTAGCATGGGGGCAGGATCCAGCCCCCAGGCAGCTTTCCAGAGCCTTCTCAGAGGTTTTCCAGCACCTTTTCCAGAAGATTTCTGGAGGCTTCCTGGCCATCCTCTAGATTTTTTTTTCTACTCTTTCTAGGGGTTTTCTGCTGTATCCTCAGAACATTTCTAGAGGAAAACACAGCGAGCGGCAGAGCCGGGGAAGTGAGGACAACTCTCAGATGTCCCTCCTGGCGTCCCCAGCCTGGCACACATGGCCTTTTCCTTTCACAGACATCAAAAGCTCCTCTAAAAATGCAACTGCCCAAGCGTAACCTTAGTGCCTGGTTCCAGAGTAGCAGCTCAAAAATCATTTTGGGGCTATGTGAGGTTTCAATGTTTGTTTGTGCCAAAGGCGCTCTGGGAAACATCACTGCCAGAGGCAGGAGTGATCTTACAAGGACAAGAAAATCATTTAGCAGAAGAATTAAGTGTTCTGGATGGTGCCCCAGGCAGTACACGGCTCAGTGGGAACTGCTCTGCGCATACAGATTTACATAGCCACACAGGAACTAAACCTGTAGCAAGCACCAGGAATACACTGGCTACTCTGAAAACGTCTGTTCTAGTATCAAAGGCTCAGCAAAAAGGTCCTTTGAATAGAAGCAGACTGTTCACAGCTTGGCCAAGGCACCAATATAGGACTTGAGGTCCTTCTGAGCCAGCTCTTCCCAGCATTTCCACTCAGATTCTAAAGATCTCCCAGCGATAACTGGCAGGTTGCTGAGTGACCTGAAATGAGGGTATTTTCTCTCCCCAGTGTCCTCCCCCCTACACAGTATTTATAAGACATAAAGCATTATTAACGAATTACCTGAAAAACTCCACGTCCCACCCAGTTGGTATCAGTAGAATGTGCAGGAGTAAGGGATCCAGGTACCCCTTCAGAAGGAAGGTTATTACAGCACCTGAAAGACTTAGACAATGTACATTAGTCCAGTTTCATTTCCCAGGTCTCACGTTGAATGTCCATGGAATTGAAGCAGTGATCCCCTCTTTGTTTCCAGTTTTACTGACAGTAACATTGTCTGTAGCCATTTCAGGTTTGTTCTTGGATCTGCTCTACTGGAGGACAGATCTGGACCCTTACTGAGACTTTTCAACTTCAGGGACTTCTGACTGAAGTCTAAGACTCAAAATTGGCTTTTGGCCCCATACCTCTGCTTAAGGTTTTTGAGAACAATAGCAGCCTATTCTATTGCTATAGTAACATTAGCCAAAATAAACCATCATCTGGAAAAGCTCCTAGGCACTGCAGGCAAGATTTGTCTTCCATTATTACTGATGCACATGAGCCTGTAGTACGTTCACATGGAGCAAAATATTCCCAACATACATACACTAAGTCCCTCATTCTGTTTAGGTGCTGTTTCAACTGATGGAGCTTCATCCAGCATTTGGCTTACAGCTGACCACGGCTGCAGGCTCTGGCTCGCTGGTGCACACCCTTTGAAGTGTTCCAGCTCACCAGGTGAAGGGCTGGTTGCACAGTGAATGGTGCAGCAGCATTCCTTCCTTCGGATTGCTGCTCATTCCATACCCGACTGTAAATCCCCCCTTGGCTAACGACGCACATCAGTGTAACAACCTGCATGTCTGGATTCACATCCTCTAAGCTTGTAATGTTTTCTAGCTGTGCTCACATGAGCCATTATGTTCATATTTGGTGAAAGTACATAGGACAAAGAAAAGGGAGTCTGTGAAACAGAGAAATATAGCCCCATTTCCCCATCTGACAGTCGTGCTGTCAGCCCTACACCATCACATGAATACCAGGATGAACAAGGGGGAAAATCACTGCAAAGTTAGTATCACAGAGGTAATTTGGATGCACACCTCATTTGGACAACTGCTGTCAAGTAGAGACCTGCCCCCTGTAGCAGCAGTGTTACGGCTAGGCCAGACCAGAGTTGGTGACCTTGCCTAGCCTACGTGAGTGCTCAAGAAAGTAGAGAACTGCACAGATCCTAACAACTCTACAGAAGAGCAGAGTCAGTTAAGCTTTGCTGGAGGAAGATGCACAACTTGGATCTAGTTTTGGGGTGAGCAGAACAGAAGGCTGTCAGGCTTCTTTTTTCTTTTTTTTAAAGCAGCAAGTTTTCTGTCAAGAATTTTTAATATATTTATTTGAAAACAAGGTTTTGTGAAAGAGTACACTAAATAGCATATATCTGTTCTTCAGCCATAAAACACGGACTATCAGTTTTAGCTCAGCACAGATTGGGGCTGCATGCACTGAACAGCAGATCTTGATAGGAAGGTCTTCATGTCTGTCTTTCTGATATCAAGCATAGTGTCTTCTTTAGAGGACATGATCCTGGAGCAGGGGGAAAGAGAAACCAGAAAAGCAAATGTAGTTAACTAAGGCTTCTTGTGTTTGGCCCCATACACTCACCCAAGCCTGCCACTGATGCAACATTTACAGTTTTTAACAAGAAGTTTATTTTCCTGCTCATCTACCAATTCCAGTGTATAATCTCTGCTCTTGGGAGCACTGGGACATGCCAGACCATATTTGGAAATAAAGCAACTGGGTTTCTGCCTCTCAGTGAGAAACTTGCACACCAGTTCAGGCACTTTAACTAAGGAACCTGAGAACCACACCATTCACTGCCTGGAACAGACCTATGAGTCAGATTTAGAGAGCACCACAGAGCCCATGACTGGAGTGTTTTTAAATTCTTCTAAGAACTGCTGGGAAAACAAGACAATCCCAGAAAGGGGACTAGTAGTTCACTTTCAACCAATCCCACCACACTGAGGTCAAGTAGATGACAGCTTTGTTACATAAATCACTCAGCCCTCTGGGATCATTTTCATGAGCTGGTTATTCCCAGCACAACTGTTGCTTGTAAACTCAAGCATGGCTCTAACTGTCTGTCAAGGCTCTACCCAAGAGCAGCCAGACCTGCAAGATTAGAGACCAGATCCAGTACAACCAGGTCAGCCATGACCCAGAAGAGTGGATTTCTCTTATTGATGACAAACTCTTCAAATCAAAATAAAGCATATTTCTGAACCTGGCACAGAAACTGTCAAAGAGCTAAACAAGAGTGCTAGGTGTTAGCAATTGCTTTAGCTGATCCAAAGAGGCTTTTCCTTCATTTGTAGTAATAAAGGTGACTCTGCACAATACACAGTACCTCAGGTCTTAATCATCAATGTACTCAAAGGGTTCTGGTGGTTCAGGTTCCTGCTCCTCTTCCTCAATCTTTGGACCATGAGCTGCCACAGGCTCAACCAGCTCCTCCATATCCTCACTGGTGTCCTTCAGAATGATGATGCCTCCAATGGAAAGCTGCAAGACAAACACAGTGTGCATCAGAGCTGCTTGCCCCTACCTCATGAAGGAGTGTTCCTGGCCACAGCATTTATCCTTGGTGTTGTGGTTTAAGCCCAGCTGGCAACTTAGTACCACACAGCTGCTTGCTCAATTAACCCTGCCCCCAGTGGGATGGGGAGGAGAATTGGAAAAAAGATAAAACCTATGAGTCGAGATAAGAACAGTTTAAAAATTAAAATAAGGTATAATACTACTACTACTAATAATAAAAAAGGAAACAACAAAAAGAGATAGAGAGATAAAACAAACAAACAAACAAAAAAAAACCAAACAAACAACAGTGATGTACGATACAATTGCTCACCACTCACTGACTGATACCCAGCTCATCCCTGAGCAGCAACCGGCCCCTTCTGGCCAACTCTCCCCAGTTTATATACCAAACATGACAATCTATGGTATAATGCATCCCTTTGGCTAGTGCAGATCAGCTGTCCTGTCTCTGCTTCTTCCCAGCTTCTTGTGCCCCTCCTCACTGGCAGAGCATGAGAGACTGAAAAGTTCTTCATCAGAGTAAGCATTACTTAGCAACAACTAAAACACCGGTGTGTTATCAACATAATTCTCAAACTAAAGCCAACACAGCATTGTACCAGCTACTAGGAAGAGCATTAACTCTATCCCAGCCAAAACTGGGACAGTAGAGGCCATATGAAACACCTCAGCATCAATGAGTTTCACAGTGCAAAACATCTGACACTCACCTGGACCCCTGCCTGGTAAGGGGATGGCACAGAGTCTATCCAGGCCACCTTTTGTATTTCCACCATCTAAGTCTCAGTTCAATAGAAAATGGCATCTGGATTCACAGATTTACTCCAGTCCCAGTATGGGGCTTTCCACATGCAAACTAATTGAACCATAATTGCTTTATAAGGCTCATCTTTTCAGGGCAACAAAGCTTAGTGAAGTGTCTATGTGTAGCTGCCTCCCAAGAGGCTATCTGAAACAGAGCATAATCTGATCACCAGCTTCCACCAACTGAGGAATACTCATAAAAAAAAAAAACAAAACAAAACGAAATTAATTGCAAAGATCACATCCAAACATCCTGGCAGGCTGAAGCCAGGACTGAAACACAAGGTGCAAAGAGGCAGTGCTGTGTCACGCCTGTCTGGAATTAGGGCTTTGACTACAGCAGGATTCCAGGCTATAAACAGCATTTAAAAGAGGCCTTTTACTCTGGCATGCCCCAAAGCAGAGCAAAGGTCTGGAACAGCTCCATTTCAAAAGCCTCCTTGGTTACACACCCTAATCCCTGAAAAAACCCACACTGTTCTGTTCTCTTCTAAACCTATTTATGGGAGTTTAAGGCAGGAAACTGCACTCCCCTTAACAAGGTCTTGACTTCTTTTGAAACAGAAGCAAAGAGCTAGGTGACCTCCACATTTCAGCTGCATGAGTGGACAATTACTGGACCATGTAACAGATCTTCCCAATCCAAGTATCACTTGGGTCACCTCCTCTTTTTCAAGGGTAGAAAATAAAAAATCCTTCCACAACTTTGCTAAAGGGGACGATGCACACAGAATTCCAACGTGCTGATAATCATTCCAACATATCAATTTATTAAAAACATTACTATTTTCCTGGAAAAAATATTAATTCTTCTGAACACCATTTTCTCCATGCATAATCCTTCAAAAGGAAAAAGCCCAGGGTGTTACTTCTTGGATAAAAATAAAGGCCAGAAGAATTTGACTCAGGAGATTTTGAGGTCAGGAGCAAGCTTGTTAGCTTTGCAATGTATTTGAGCATCTCACATAAAAGTTAGTTATCCCTTAGGCTTAATGCTAAAAGATCTTTTCCATCATCCACCTGACAATCACATGCTATCTCTTCTGTGTTAAGCAGAGATAAAAGCACTTTTCTAAGGTGATACATAACTGAATATGAAATCTGTTTAATAGAAAACCCCTTCAATTTAGGTTAAATCCCACTGAAGGATAATAAAACCCCAGAAGAAGTGTTAATGTATTTCACTGCTTTGGCAATAAGCCTGAACAACTTCTCACACCACTGTAAAAATCACAGCTCAGTCTTTATGTCCCCAGTAATGTCATTAATAGAGTACGTCCAATTGGTTTCCATGTCACAGCATTTGTCATATGTAGAAGAAGAAAGAAAAATAAAGCAGCATTAGCATGATGAAAAGGTTTGCAGCAGCTCTAGCTTTCCTACAACTAGAATTGCTTGTGATCATTTGGAGAGAGAGACACTGAAAAGCAGGTATGACAACACTGAAGCTGCAAATCTCTGTCAGACATTACAGTGATACCCACTGAGATTGGCACTCTCACGGACACACAGAACTTCTGGGTACTGGCACAAGCCCAGCCCTGGGAACACTGTCAAACACATGGCCTAGGAAGATGACACTTACTGGTTTGAAAGGGTGGTATCGGCAGCTCTCTGTCATAGTGAGAACTTTGAGCTGAGCAGGCATGACTCTGGCTGGATTGTCCAGAAGCTGGAAGTTGGGTTCAGGCTCTTTTTTCTTTTCTTTTTCATCCTTCTTTTCAGTCTCATCCTGCAGAGGGGGAGGAGAACATCAACATTATTTTAACAGTAATAGTTAACCCTTTCATAGTTCAGGAGGGTAAAGTACAACCAGGCAGCAAATCCCAGACTGTGGTGAGAAACCATTCTGCTGAGGAACAATCTGAGGAACCTATCTATTGGCTGGCACAGGCAATGCCAGCATGGATCAAAGTGTTCTTATCAGGCAACGCCTCACTCTCAACTACAGGTGAAAGGAAGTTCAGCAAGAGGTGGTACTGGAATTTACTTCTGGGTTCCCTCTCTAATACTTTCTCTGCAAGCTCACTCAGCACTTTTTGGTCACAACTGAAGATTCTTCAATATCGTTACTGAGTACATGAAAATTGCTAAAAGCAGTCCTTGTATTTTTACAGTTATAAAGCTATCACTGACATTTCACATTACTGGTAGAGACAGGAACTCAACCAAAATGATCTGACCTCAGTGACTCCCCTAAGGAGCTGCAGTTAACACCTCCTTTACAAATGACTCAGCAGCTAGAGGGAAAAGCTCAGAAGGAAGAAACACAGCATCCTTCTTGTACTTAAGATCATGGATTGTGTTTTCTTCCTTGCTCAGGGCAAACAAAAAGGCTGCAGAAAAGATGGAAACAATAGGAAATAATCAGGAGCCCTACTACATGCATGGCACATCCTGCAAAACAGATAGGACTTTCTCTGTCATGGTGACTGCTCATTGCTGTGCAGATCTCTTGGAAGCTATGGATTACTTGTCATAAAACAGGCATAAGAGAAAAAACAGGAAAGCAATTCTATTTCTAAAACATTAGCACAATGGCAAAACTCTCAACTCAAACACAGCAGGTGGCAGCAAGCTCCCTTTTTACTATCCTCATTTTTTGCTCCATTCAATCAACAAAACTTTTCAGACATCTGGAGCTTACAGACACAACATGTGAATCTTGTGATACATTGCTTCCTCTCAACACCTGTACTTAACTGTCGGTTGTAGCAATTTTAGAAGAAACATGCATCTGTTCAGTGCATTTTGCTTAGCATACAGTGCTGCAAGAATAATTCAAAAGAAAGGAAATGTTTGGTGACAAGAAAACTTTGATAAAGGAGCAAAATGAAAGAAACCTAGAGGTTCGACCTTGCATGCATGAGATGATTCATTTTCTGAGCCAACTGGACAAAGTTTAGTGCCTACAACACAGCCACACTTAGCAGGTCTAGGAAGGTTATTTTACACATACACCTTTGACTTTATGCCACACTCCCTTTACATACTGGCGTGTATTTATTTTTAAAATTAAAGAGGCCAAAAATTCTCTGACCATTCTCCTTTTCTCACATAGATATTAAAGTGGAATCAGATAAGTTTCTACTGAGCTTATCAGCTTTGGTAAAGCCTTTGACATCATTTCCACTGGAGACACTGGCTGCTTATGTCTTGGACAGGTGTACCGTTCTCAGCATAAAATCTGCCTGGATAGTCAAGCCCAAAGAGTGCTGGTGAATGGAGTTAAATCCAGTTGGTGGCCAGTCACAAGTGGTGTTCCCAAGGGCTCAGTACTGGGGCCACTTCTGTTTAATATCTGTATTGATTTGGATGAGGGTATTGATGACACTATATTGGCCAGGAGTGTTGATCAGCTAGAGGGTAGGAAGGCTCTGCAGAGGGATCAGAACAGGCTGGATCAATGGGCAGAGGCCAACTGCAAGAGGTTCAACCAGGCAAAGTGCTGGGTCCTGCATTTGGGCCACCACAACCACATGCAATGCTACAGGCTTGGGCAAGAGTAGCTGCAAAGCTGCTCAATGGAAAAGTACCTGGGGGTGTTGGATGAGAGCTGAACATGAGCCAGCTTGTGCCCAGGCAGCCAAGACAGCCAATGGCATCCTGGCCTGTATCAGAAATAGCTTGGCTAGCAGGGCCAGGGCAGTGATTATCCCCTGTACTGGGCACTGGTGAGGCTGCACCTCAAATCCTCTGTTTAGTTCTGGGCCCCTCACTATGGGAGAGACATTGAGGTCCTGGAGCAGGTCCAGAGAAGGGCAATAAAGCAGGTGAGGGGCCTAGAGCACAAGTCTTTTGAGGAAAAGCTGAGGAAACTGGGGTTGTGAAGCCTGGAGAAAAGGAGTCACAGGGGACACCTTATCACTCTAGTGATTGCCTGACAGAAGGTGAGACAGGAGTCAGTCTCTTCTCCTAGTAACAAGCAATAGGACAAGAGGAAATGACCTTGACTTGCACTATGGGAGTTTTAGAATGGATATTAGGAAAAAATCCTTTACTGAAATGGTTGTCAAGCAGTGGAACAGTCTGTGCAGGGAGGTGGTGGAGTCACCATACCTGGAGGTATTTAAAAGACGTGCAGATGAGGCACTGAGGGACATGGTTTAGCGGTGGACTTGGCGGACTTGGCAGTACTGGATTAATGGTTGGACTTGATCTTAAAAGTCTTTTCCAACCTAAATGATTCTATGATTCTGTAACATATTTTCAGCTTTCAATTATTCTTGGCATATTTGCATCTGTTTCAAGAGCGCAAAAGGAAGGGTCCTTTGTTAGGATACAGCAAGAATTTTAGCTGACGTATGTTTTCCAAATTACAGCAACTACCAAGAATTCATTAACCAGCCATTTCTCTATCCCTCATCTTGCTGTAGGATGACACATTATTGACTGATGAGGATGACAAGTTCTAATGTCAGGTCCATGAGCTGAAAGAAATCATCAGAGAACTGAAGCCATCACCATAACAACTGAGCAGCATATGGATTCTGTGTTCAAAGCTCAGTTGGTTCTGAGTTGGGTGGGAATGAATGTTTGGCATTTTGATAGATGGGCAAAGCATATAAGATATTGCTGCCAAAAAGGTGAACATTTCAGAACAGGGAGATAAGCACATGAAAACCAGAAAGTTTAAAACTCTTCAGTGCTCTCAACTGACTTAGACATCACCAAGCAACTGCTACGACACTGAGTCCCAAGAACATAAAATTCTTAAGTCTTTTTCCACATTAATAACAGAAGTACATGAAAAAGAGATAAAATTCCCTTGGTCCAGAAACAGTTGGCAATGAAATAATGCATGAAAGGTTCATGCAGTTAAAAGCACATAAATTTGTCAAAATAAGCTTCTGCCTTTAAGGAATTCAGTTACTTAACAATACTGAGGAAGATTTGTTTGTCAGAAATAATATCACCTCTTGCTTTTAACAGCGCACAAACAAAGTGGAAAGATGCTAAGCTGTGTACACAGTACACTGAAAAGCCTGTTAATGCTTTGCTCAGAACTAACACAGGTGTAGGGGGACTGTTCTGTGGGTGTCATCTTTCATAACACACCTCTCAAATTTATAAGGTTACATTTAAATTTCAATGTTTGCACCCACCACTTCCATCTTCTCTTCTTCCTTCTTCTCTTTCTCCTTCTCCTTTTCCTTCTTCTTGGCTTTTGCAGTGATGGACAGCACAGCAGTAGAAACCTGGATATTTCAAGAGAGGAAGCATTCAGCATAACTGCAACACCGTCCCCTGTGCTTCAGCTCTCCAAACAGGGGACCAAAAGGAGATCCATGTTAGGTTAGTTCTGTTAGGTTAGTACAGGTGTCAATGGTATCAATTCCACTTCCTACCCACTGCTCTTTTTAAAAGACAAATACACCAAAGCAAATAAAGGGCACATATGAGACAGAAAAGAAGTATTTTTACATGAATGCAGACAGGCTCCAGCCACATAGGAAGGAGAACAAACTTCCTAATTTCAAGAATAATCACCACTGGTTTTAGCGTCTATATGAGACATTTCTTTATTTAACAGAGCAACAAACTGAATTTTGATTACAAGAAAACCTATTGCTGGAATCTCCAATATACAGAAACATATATATAATACTATTTCAAAATGACCTAAAGCTGTTCTGTTGTGTTTCTCATTGATCTAAAGAAGTGGATATGCAAAATGCCCTACGGAGGAGCCCTCAGGAGGCTTTGGCACTCCTGAGCCAGAAAGTACCCAGAAGCAATACTCAAATACAAGAATTCAACTTGTCTCACTTCCAGCAAGCATATCTCTCTATCCACAGTAACCGCCTCTGTAAAGCAGTAACTTCCTGAGAGAGACAAGAAGCAACTACATTAGCCATGCTGCTGGTAAAGCTTTCTAGGCTGCGGGCTCTTCACATATTTTAATTTTGGCCAGGAAAGTTTATAAGAGAAAGGATTTCTCAAATTCCCAGCCTATTATAAAGGTCAGAAAACAGCTTCTGCTTTCTCAGAGCAGTGAGGTTTGCCTTTCATCAGAGTTCATTTCTTGGTGGCTTTGTCCTGCCCAGAATTCAATTCTGGCAAAATGCTTTACAGTTTTCACACAATGTCATCCATCAGCATGACATATCTTCGGTCTCCACTGCTGCAATTGCTCCCTAAGGGCTGCTTTGCCTGCTGCTGTGGTCTGCCCAATAGCTTTCACCATCCTGCATCAGGAGACAAATTGCTTCCACCATTGTCCTGCTTGTTACCCCACAGGTCTCATCTCTTCCTTTTCAATACCTACTCTCAGTTCCATGTTCACCATTTTGCAGTCCATGGTCCTGACAGCACATGGGCCCACTCCCCCGAGAACAGGTATGCTTCTGCCCTTCCATATGGGACTATTTGAGACTTGTCACACCTAATATTCTCGAAGTTTGTAATACAGTAGCATTTTGGAGCCCAACTCATCAACAATAACCCTGCTGTGCTAGGCACTGTGCAAAGATGATACACACATACTAATCAGTAGGGTATGGAAAGCAGTTTTGTTTTGTTTTCTTTAATCAATACTTCTGGCTTGACCACTGGAGACAAGGGAGGTCCCAGCAACTAAGCAAAGTACTTGTATGCCACGATCAGCAACAGTCCCAGGCACAGCAGGAAAAAATAGCTAGAATTCTCTTCCAGAGACAACAGTGCCTGCCAATTCTTCTTTCACTCTTTAGATTCCCTGTTAGAACCACTAAAGTCAATGTTTATACTACGAGAGAAGGTCTCTTTACCACACAGAAAGCTAGCCCACGTACCTTTTCTTTCTCCTTTTCCTTTGGTACCTCAAGAGGTGGGGGATATGCAAATGTGGACGGCTTACAGTTGGACTTGTACTGGACTTTTGGCATCTAAGACAAACAGTTAAAAACATTGTTAGAGAAAAGAAAAGCAGGGAAAAATAATCCACGGCAGAGTAATTACTTTAGCTTCATTTTCCTTCCAGCAGAGACAAACACAGATCCTCTAAAGAATACAAGCTTCCCCTTCTCCCCCTCCGGAAGCTGAGAAATTGTTATCAGTGGCAACAGTTCAAGTAGAACAATGTTATTTAATTATTCTATAATTTGACTCTGGCAAGCTCTCCTAGCCTTCTCCATACACGCTTCTCCACTGTATTCACACCCTGCCTTGTTTTCAGTGTTTCAAAGCTTTTGTGGTTTTAATGTTATCATTGTGCCTGCTTGTTTGAACACAAAATTAGTTTAAGATCTAAGACCTGCTTTGTCAGTGCATGCTAGAGCAAACCAATCACTGCCTGACATTCACCTCTTGCAGAAGGACAGTATGTTTAGGGGTAGGTTACCAATGTCACATACTCTTTTACTCTTAGCTATTTAAGAGCAGAAAGCATCTTCTGACAGCCAATCCAAATACTCAAACTGAATTAATTTCTGCAGTATCTCAACTCTCTTCCTTTGCAAAACATCAAGAAGCAACAATAGAACAGGGACTGCTCTGAGAAAGCAAGGTGGGTGTGGTGCAGCCCATAACGTACATCCAGCCCTGTAACTGGCTTTAGCGTGCAAGCAAAGTTCTAGAACATCACCTAACCTACAGGCAATTGGGCTCCCCGGAAACTCTAAGGAATGGGGAGAGGGAGTCAAACTGCAGTTCAGCTTAACAGCCAAAAAGGTGCTGAGCTTGTTACCACTGGGGAGATGCAGCAATGCAAACACAGTGAAGTATTCAGGACGGACAGAGGAAAGTAAAAACAACTCTTTCTCTTTAAACAGCAAGAATTGAGAGTGGTGTGTAATTTGACTTCATGCTTAGCCCGAGACAGTTGAAGAAGATCAACCTAGAGCCCTGAGCTTTTGGTCCAGGGGCTGTAAGCCAGTATGCTTGCCCAGTCCCATAGAGGGACTCTGAGAGCAGCCCAGCCTTACACATGCTCTGTGCACTACAGCAGATAGCTGCAGCAATGACAGGAGAGTACTGCACGCCCCTGTGTGGTACATTCACAATTTTTGTTTTTTTTTGTGGAAGTTGCTAGCTCAGCTCTTCAGCACAGGAGACCCTGGATGGTACACAGCTTGCAGCAGCCATAACACATCAGTCGGAAAATCAGATGTGTAAGAAAAGTGCAGTACCCATGGCTGCTTGGTTTAGCACTTGTTCCCCAAGGAATCCAAACAAATCCTAGTTTCTCACTGCTAGCTTTCCTAGGGGAGAATATCACCTAATTTATTTGGGAGGGCAGCAGGGCAACACATTATTTTTTATTTAAATAACCTTGACCTTCTGGAGTGACGATGGGGTGGTCTCTGCCCACATACACTGACTAGAGTTCCTTTCTTTGTAAGCTACTTCAAAATAAAGAGCTCAAAGTCTGCTCTCTACATTTTTCTTGTCCCTGTTCCCACAACCAGCTCTGCAATTTAAACCTGCTTTTCAGATTTCTTCCAGTTAGAGCCTTTTCTGACACAAACAAGCTGGAAACACACAAAGAAAACTAACAAATCCACGTACACCCCTCTCAGACCACTCGAATCTTCCAAGCAGCTATCAGCACCTTTTCTCCTCTCTGCTTGTTACATACCTTAAGATCCTTGTTAAGGCCAATGACACAGGTTGGGGTGAAAGCCAGTGACAAGAAGTGTGACAGGGGGAACCAGAACCAGAACTGGGTGAAGACCAGAACCCCTACCACAGAAGGCATGTGAGTATGGCCTGTCCTCGACTGCAGTGATATAGTTACATTATGGCCCCCTGCAAGGAATCATAAATTAAGTAAGTTAATGAATGCATTCCTGGTTATTCCACAAAGATGCCTGAGCAATGCATCTCTAAAACAGCTACTGTGAAGGGGCTGTTCACAGCACAAGCCAGGCCACAGCACTGTCAGCTTTCTCCTCTGGAACACAACCCCCTCCATTATCATGATTTCAGCGTACAGAGCAAAACAGATGGGCTATCTGCTAGGTATTACCTAAACACAATCAATACAGCCTGCACACACTTGTTTTGCCAGGATACAGGTTAAACAGAATTACAATGCAGAAGGCAGGGAGAAAGGAAGAAAAAGGCAAACCTTTGCCGTATGCAGTTTTAAAACATAGCATATAGATGAGCCTCAAGATAAGACTCACAAGGAAAATAGTGCATATAAAGCAGTGCATACAAAAACTTTACTTTCTGTGGCTGCCTCCCTGAACCATCAGTTACTTGGAAGAAATATGCCTAGGTTTTTATCCTATACCATCTCACTAGAAAAAAATGTAAACAGCAGCAGCTTCAGAAGTTGCTTCTAGAGTTATCAATCTAAGCAGCAGAGACAAGCTCCCGCAGTCCTTGCAGCAAAATTACATCTCTGCCAAACAACCAAGTCCTAGCTTTGTACTTTCAAAGCAGAGACCAAAACAACTCCATATGTTGATGTAGTGCAGAAACATCCAGCCAGAAACCAAACTGAAAGATTGGGTTTGCAGACGGAGTGAGAAAGTGTTAAAATGATCTTCAGTCTCCTGAAGAACACAGTGATTTGGGTTGCAGAGAGAACCAGGCAAGTCCATTATTGCTAATAAGACCAGGTATAGGGAGGTTAACTTTGTTAAAATACAAACACTGACTCCTTACAAAGTCAGGGCATTTTGCAGCTGAAAATCCCAAGCTGGAGTAACACTGCCCAGCCTCACATAGCTATCTAACTTGACAGGGCCCGGCAGCAATGGAGCTGAGTTTTAAAGATGAGCAAAATCAATTTTTGCTGCCAAAACTAATGAAAGCCCTGAATGAAGCAGTAATCTCATCTTGGGTATCTGGCAGTGTTAGTCCCAGGAGAAGCAATGGAAGATGGAGGATTCTGATGCTCTCCTGTAGGATACTCTGCATACATACTACCTCCTTGCTTTTCCTTTCGTGGTAGCAATAGATCTCCTGCTGTTTGACTAGATAACTCCTTCCCACCACCTTTTTGAAGAAAGACAGTTATACAGTCTCATCTTTTACTACTGCTAGGTCTGTTCTGCTTCTCATTATTATCTCCGATAACAATCTCTTGCCCTTATACTTGACTTTGCCACAGCATTAAGGAGAGACTGCCTGAGGTCTTGTGCTGTCCTTTAACATCTCAAACATTCCGCACTCAAATTACTGGTCATCTCCCCCATCTTTATTCTGAACTTCGTTATATACAGGCCAAGTCAGTAATCTGCAGATGCTCTGGATCAAGTAGACTAGTGAATGTTGCACAAGCAGCTTAACTAGATTCTATCAGACTTTTGGACTTTTAATTTTCAGAATTTACCTTAAACTTTAGAATTATCCAATCCCGGAATTTCCTGGATGAGTAACAGATTTCATTTTTGAAAGATTCTGCCATGCTACTTGTTTCTGCTCTTTTACACATACACAGCCCACCCTCTCTCCCTGCATTTTGCAGGGAGCAGGAAAGGTAGGGAGATATGATACTGCACAACTGTGATTTATCTTCACGATTAAGTAGCAGCCCTGACAGCCTGGAAGGGAACACATTCCAGGCCCTTGCCCACATGAACGAAAGCTGTGACAAGATGCCTGTAAAAAAAATTTCAAAACCCAAGAAAAATTTTCAGGGCTTCTTGGGTAATACTACGAAGTTCATCTCCCAGAATGTACACTGCAGCTATGGCAAGGTCTGCTGAATTAAAGTGACTGTTCTAAGACAGTGAAGATTTGCTGGCTCAAGTTTAATGTCAGGTAGCAACAGAGAGAGTGCAGCAAGCAGACTGCACTCATCCCCACTGATGAAAAGTGAGCCATCAAAACACTGGAAAAGTTGATTGCAGCATGTGCCAGCAACCTGATTCATATGGACAATGAAACACAAGGTAGCTCTAATATAATGGACAAAAACATTAGCAGGGGGTAATAGCTTTTTTCTTCCTAACTACGAGAGACTTAGATCCAACTTTACATGAACAGCTCATGAACAAGGACAGGCAGCAGCAAAGTAGGAAATTCAAACCAAATTCAACACATGGGAGAACAGACCTTATGCATCAGTTTGTATTTTGTAATAAAGTTTTTCACATCCAAAATACAACACATCATGCAAGATGCATATTTGGAGAGCAAGGAGGAGATAGGCAACTTTTTCCTCTGTAATCTGGATGACACTTTCTTTTTTATCACTCATTAAAAATGTCTCCAAAATGTGGAAACTCCAGTAAATTCACCATCAGGTTGTCAATATCTTCTTTGGCTTCAGTCTGCACTGCTCAGTGCTATGCTCTGTCCCCAAGCCATTGCACTGCTGAAACCACCCAAACCTTTCCTAAACAAGAAGAAAAGATTTTCCAGATATACTACGCTGGTGTTTGTGTAATGACTGTTGCTCCTTCTTTTTTCTCATTGACTGAAAAATACGGCATCAAGAACTAGAGAAGATACCTGGAGTCCAGAGGGCAATACAGTTTTCAAGCAGGCAAAATGCTGATATCTATTTAAGATCAGTATTAGTCCTGGGTGACATGGTTTAGTCTTGGGTGACATGGTTTAGAGGGAGGTGTCCCTGCCCATAGCAGAGGGGTTGGAACTAGGTGATCTTAAGGTCCTTTCCAACCCTAACTATTCTATGATTCTATGATATCCTTTCTATAGCTCACATTTACAAATACATAGTCCAGATAATAAAGCATAATGATTTTGCAAAAAACATATAGGGATTCATCAGCTTGAAAGAGAAGAGCATGTTTGTGCACAAAGGGGGGCTTTATAAAAGTTCAGCTTTTTGGGGAAAAAAAAAAACCAAACAATAACAACAAAAAGAAACCCCTTAAGTTAAATTTAGAGTGATTACATTTTTCTTATTTTATTAAAGAAGCAAAACCACAGCTGCTGCGGTCTAACAATTAAACAATAACCAAATTCTTTACTTCTATTTCAGTGCTCCCAAGGTACCCTGTTCCAATACTAAAACCACTGGTCTAATGACTGCCTCATTGTCCTAGCAAAAACCCCACCTCCTGTGCATCAGTTCCCAATTGTGCACTGGAAATCTTGCACATCAAAGCCTGTCACTGGAAAAGAATTACACTTTTCTCCTTCCCCCTCCCCTCCTCCCCAAAAAAAAAAAAACAGAAACAAACCAAAACAAGAAAAAAAAAAAACCCTAAACTCAGTTGCCCCAAGTATGGCAGATGACACAAAGAACCTTTTCTTCCTTGAAGTGATAATTAAATTCTATAGCTCATTGTTTCAGATAAGCATTTGTATGGGGGAGATAAAAAGAATTTATTATTTCAGGAGGCTCTAATGAAAATGGCAATAGGTTAAGAAAGGGTAGTTCACAGTCTTCCCTCAGCAACTCAGCAAGAAATAAAGACGTTAAAGTTGGCACAAATTCACATGTAGTTTATTAAAATTGAATGCTTCTGGATCCCAAGTCACTGTACAATACGTGAGTGACACAGGAAGCAAATAAGGTTTTAGCTGCATTTTGATGATTTAATCTTAAAGGTTAGGATTTGAAGCAGATCTGTACTGCTGAGAGAAAAATCTAAGCCAGCTGGAGTCTGGTTTCCCAGCAACACAGTATGAGGACGGGCACGACCAAAATTCTATTATTTATTTATCCTAACAGTTAATAATTAATTTAGAATAGAATCATAGAATAGTTAGGGTTAGAAAGGACCTTCAGATCATCTAGTTCCAAGCCCCCTGCCATGAGCAGGGACACCTCCCACTAAACCATGTCACCCAAGGCTATGTCCAACCTGGCCTTGAACACCAC